>PVIU01020100.1:0-34684 GCA_004026605.1 Ondatra zibethicus
ACTTCCAACAGGGCAGGGCACCATGCCCTCTTTCAAGGAAGAAGGGGGAGGGAGGAGGGGTGGGGGGGTAGTGGGAGGGGACCGGGAGAAGGGGAAGAAAGGAAAAAAAAATTATTTCTTTAATTATGTTCTTGAATGGAAAAAATAAAACAAAACAATGTATGTAAAAAAAAAGAAACTGTACAGACATATCACCTGAGTTTCACAGCATAAAATAAATTATGTATATTTTTCTGAAAAAAAAAAGAAGTCACTACCATGATGTATAATGTACTTACCACCCTAAAAGAAGCAGATGGAAAAAAACTCATTAGTAGATATGGAATTTCCTATAATGTGGTCAGTCTTTAGAATTCATATGAAGTATTCACAGGGAAGTGATCTAACTGTTTAGTCTTTGACAAATAAGTGGAATTCAGATAGGAATCCATAGAGAAAGAGATAGGATATCTTAGTCCTATCTCTAAGAGAAAAAGGCTTAAAATCATCTTGAAATCTCCTCCCTGAGATATCAGAGTGGTTTTAATATGCAGATAGACTAGTAATATGCATATGGCAAATTCAGTTTGATATTTTATATTAATTTGTCATAGTGAATTTAAACATTATACTTTGCATGTTAATGGCACTTAGTTTTTATAACCCTGTTCTACATGATTCATGAAATCCTTCTCTGCGGAATGTAAAGTGAGCTTAAACCATCCACAAAGTGAGAAATGATTAATGTCTTAATGTATCAATATAGAATGATATATTGTGATCAATAATTAATCTATGACTTGAATTATTCTATATAAAATGGTTCACTAGTATTGAGGTTGTACATTAATATGACATTTTCACAAAAGAGATTCTCACAGAGACAGTGAGGTTCTGGAAGGGGCTTCTGTATTCAGTATGCAATACACCCCCAAGTCATGAGATCATACAGCTGAGATTTGGGTTCATGATAAATTTTACCTCCCACGGGTGAAACAGAGGTCTACAGAAGTCGATATCACTTGTTTAGATCCCTTCAGACTTATTGAGATTATGAATTATATCAAGGTTAGTGTTCAGGCACAAATAAAACTTAAAGTAGAGTATCAAGAATTAGGCCTTTTCTGTAGCACTTTAAGAATGAAAGTATAAATTAAAAACATAGAAACACTCACTACATAAAATCTTTAAAATATTAAAATGTTCAGCCCTTGAATTTGTCCAAAGTACTCTTTATAAATGAGAATTAAAACAAGAGGATTATGATTATGAGGCTTATGGTGAAAAAGCAAATGCTCAGGAAAATCAAGATAAAAAGAAGTCTGCCTTTGAGTAGATTGCTAAGGACAACACTCATTTTGGATCGATTTTGAAAGTTTAGCACTATTACACGGGTATTTCTTTGATATAGCCAGAACTTTCAGTTATAGACAATTGCTACCACAGATTCAATTATTCCATTTCCATTTATTCTTTTCACTGTTAAGAAGAAAGTCTAGCTGTCAAGCTGACCTGTCCTGTTCTTGACTAGCAGCAACTGGCCTCTCACATAATTAAACCCATCTTCCATTTATAAATATCTCAAATATGACTTGCAACCTAAAAGAAGAGTTTGTATCCTGTACCTCCTCCATGGCGCAGAAGTGATTTTCACTTAACACAAAACATACAGCATTCTTATGAAGATTTGAGAGGGTGCCAATATTCACATATGCTTTCACTCTTTCCTTATAAACCAATCCTTCTTTCTTTCATCAATGCATATGGGTGACATTTCAAAGCTTTGTGTATAAACAATAAACCAGGATTTAAATTTTAAGCTTTGTAAGTGATTTATGGAATATAAGGTGGCATAACAGCAAAGGGTTTCAGTGGGGCCAGACTTGTATAGTTTGGGATAAACAGGTGCAATTGCTCTCTCTGTCATATTAGTTTCCTAGCTTTAACCTTTAAAAAGTCATTTTGCAATATGACTTTTCAACATAATTTCTGCTTGAGCAAAAATTTTAATCATGTTACTAGGTCATAAGATTCAAAATATACTTTTTCCTATGTGATTTATAATATTCTACATACCTATAATGTATGATTTATTAGGCACCATGAAATATTTTATGCAAGCCTTACAATTTCTTTCATAAATCTTGAATGAGCATACAGATTGATTTTTGGGAATAGACAAGTAGCCAATAGCATCTTCCTGACATTTCCAAAAGCATCACTCAACTTCCATTTCAAGCTGTCACCCTAATAATTATGCCCTTTTTAACCTCATGTGGAGATTACTAGAACAGGCTCAAGTATAATTTTTTCGGTTTAATTTGCTTTCAACCTTTTCTTGTTGTTATCACTGTTGTTACACTTACCATCAAAAAATCATTTTACACTGAAGTATTTTGCAATATGGAAAACTATAACAGATTAGAGTGTATGATATTAGTGTCATTACTCTTATTAATGATACAAAGCTCTACACTCTACATTAGCCTCACAGTTCTGTAAGAAGACTGAGGTCAAAATCTATTGATGGCTCCTTGCTGACTGAGCACATCCCTGCTCAGGCTATTACATAACATAACAAGAGGCAGGGAGTATATATATATATATATATATATATATATATATATATCCATCATTTCTGGCCTCTTCTCATGTTTTTAAAAAGACACTAGGAAGCAATCACTGGGGCCCTCCCAGAAAGACTTCACATAACCCAAATGAACTTTCCATCTTAACGTTTGATAAGAGGGATGGCATTTTAACATGGGGAAGCTTGATAAACTCACTGAAGTCACAACCGACCACTACAAGAGCAGCACTCTCCTTTGAGCCACTGTCTGCCATCATTTTCTTTTGATCGCTGTCTTACTGGGATGAGAAAGATGTTAGCAGGAATTGATGGCTACGATAAAGTTTTCAAAATTTCACGAAGAGGTTTATGAATAATAGAATGTTCTTGGACTATTCCAAATTATTATTAACAGTAAACACTGTGTACCAATAGATAATTCAACGATTTTGCTACCTCTTCTTTGGAAGTGTACTTAAGAACACTAACCCTTAAAAAGAGAAGATAAGAGTTCTTTATGTTTCCTCTGCTCTACAACCTCACGAAGCAGTATCCTTTTCCCATAGATTCATTCCTGGGTCCCCAGAAAGAGCTATAATCTGTTTTATTTTCATGCCTTTAGAAAAGCAGTGCAGTGCAACTGCAGAGTGATAAGACAATAAACTGCTTTAAGCAGTTTGTTTGTGGGTCTTTGTCACAGTGGAACAGAAGTAGAGAACTGGCATAGCTATGCGAGTGAAAATTTCAGAAGAATACTCAGTTTCTGGGAGTTAGATGAACAGCATATCAAAAATTTCACATGATAATAAAATGTGTTTAAACTGTAAAGTAATGATGCAAAAAGTATGTAAATGGAAGCTGGCAATGAGTGAAATAGAAAAATATGATTCAGGTTCACTCAATGGGCTTGAATTTTTCAGAATGTTGCTTTAAATACTGGAGCGAGATGGTTAAATCTTCACTCCATAAACATTGAAACTGGTTTCTAGGTCTATGTAAAGGTATTGTAAGAAAGCAAGGCTAAAGTAAGAGACACCAACTGAAACACTTGCATAATCCAAATAAGAACAATGTGCCCTTGCTCTAAGTAATAGATAAAAGAAAAGGGCACTGGAAGAAGATTTAGTAAATACAATTGAAACTTTCTCTGGAAATAGGCTTTGAAAATGAATGATTGACCCACAGTGATACCTGCATTTCTCCTTTGAACACACTGAAATCACATCCACACCACAGCAGGAACAGCACTCTGTTTTGAGCCACTGTATTCCACACACTAGTGGAATACGCACTGGTGTCAGTTTCGGATATTAAACATTGAATCTCATGAAATGGGGGAATATCTGAGACCAAACAATAAGGGAGAATTGCCAGTATTTCATCAGTGGATGTTAAGAAAGGTGCTTCCATGAGAGCTAAAGCAAGTAAGTTGGAGGTAACTGAATAAAAATGGGCACACTGTTTATGAAGCAGAGACAGGAGAGTTGGCTTTATGATTTTTGAATTCATAGATTCAATTACTTTTATATTTAAGCCACATCTATCCATTTTAGTTTAATTAAATTTTTATTAAAATAAAATTACCTTATTGCCCCTCTTCTCTTTTCTCCTTTCTACACTTGTCATGCTCCAAATCCCATAAAATTCATGTGTTTCTTTAATTTAAATCATGTTATACACACACACACACGAACATATATAACATGAGTATGACTATAAACAGAGAAATGCATAAATATAACCCGCTGAGACCATTTAATAGTTCTCAAATATATATGATTTAAAGGCTGACCAGTAAATATTGGATAGGCACCTGAGTTATTTAACAATTGTTTTCATTGATACTGAATATGGCACCAAAATTCAGAGGTACCTTGTCTAAAAAGAGAATTGCACTGTATTTCCATGAGTAAATGGTAAGGAATGTGAAAGATTGCTCCCTCCCTCTAGAAGTTGTGCAGGTGTATGTCACTGTGTTAAACAGAGGAGTCAAGAGTCAGAAAGACAAATATCTCATATTCTCCCTGCCAGGCCTAATCTAGAGTTAAATAAGAAATAAACACATGAAAGTACAGAGGAACTACTACGAAGAGGACTAACATTAGAGGACAGGGGACATTAGAGAGGATAAAGTAGTCTGAATACCACAAATTGTCCTCTGCATAAATGAAAATATTACAGAAACAGTCTTGGAATGGTGGTTCACACTTGAAAGCAATTGATGCAAGTTTTTAAGTTATTTTTCTGTTGCTCTGACAAAACACATGGCCAAGGCAATTTATAGAACAACGATTTGGGGGGGGGGCTTATGATTTTAAAGAGATAAGTATTCAAAATGGCTGTGGAAGAGCAGGTATGGTGGTTGGCATGACTGCTGTAATAACAACCAGAGAGCTCATATTGTGAACTGCAATCACAGAGTAGAGAGAGCATCTGGAAATAGCGCAAGGTTTTAATTTCTTAAAGCCCACATTTAATGACATAATTCCTTTAAGAAAGCCATACCTCCTAAACCTCTGCAAATGATGTCAGTCATTCAAATACATGAGCCTATGAGGGAGATTTTCATTCAAAGACCAAAATATGCTTATAGAACATTTCAGTGCAATTCGCAGGATCATTTGGCGCCTATCCTACTGAAATCCCATATCCATGGAATTGAACACCCTTTAACAGCCTTTATGAGTACCCACACACACACGAATACATGTACTCATACAGACACACAGTCACAGACATACACAAACATGCACAAACAGAGATATACATGCACAGAAATAAAGATAAATCTTTAAAATTTCAAATATTATTATTTGTATAGTGAATATATGCAGTCAAAAGCCATATTATGGTTTGTAACTAATGAAGAATGGAGAAGAAAAGAAATTGTCTAGTTTGAAATATTGGCCTTCATGATGAAACATGGATGTTACCAATAAGGGAAATAAATGTTGTTCAAGCCAATTCTTACTTTCTGTGCAGACAGATGACTCTTCCCAGAATAAATAACATAATATCGAAGTGTCAAAGGTATTTTGAATGATTAGGCAGTATAATCCGATCATAAATCTCTATGCTGACTTCTATAGACAGGTAGGAATATAATGTGGAAGGAAGGGTTAAAGAGTTTTGAATGGAATCTACAATTTGAGAGACACCCTTGTGAGATATTTGATCCTTTTGTGAGATATAAAAGCTATGTTCAGTTAAAAGAGATTCCCTCTTACCACATCATAAGATGCACTGGTTTGACTATATTTGGTGGTGAATCTATTTTGATCCATCGAATTTGAATATTCATTAAAACATGCCCTCAAGATAAGTCACAAATAGATAAGAAGGCATTTTAAAGGACTGATAATAAACAGCTGACACTGATAAAATAAATAACACAATAAAAATATATTAAATTAAGCCAAGATCCAATTCAAATTGTTACTAAGAATTTCAACATTACTTTTCAAGTTACTTCTATGTTCCACAAGTAGCATGAGAAGTAATGTAAGTAATCATAACTATTTAGGTTTCTATCCTTTCTTGAAACTGGTGTTACTCCCTACAGTACACGATGCCTTTAGGAAGAATTTTTTATCATTAAAAGCTATCTTTATGCAGGAAACACTCAGGTTTATGTCTCTCTATTTGGTAATTTAGCTTTGGCAGCAGATGATGTGATTTTGAGTCTGTCTACAGTGCATAATTGAATGTCAAAAATGTTTTAAATTAAGTCCTGACAAAGATGAAATGGTTTGTGGGGAATCTCAATGTTTGCTGAGTTCTTTGTCTTCCTTTCAAGGCCGCTTAATGATGGCAAGTTTATATTTGCTGTTGCAAAAAGAGCCTGTGTGCCATTTAGGATTCTATGGAGGATCTCCAGCTCCTTCACATCTGTTCTGTTTTCTTTCAACAGCGTTAGGGTGTTGTAAGTGCAAAGTAAAGCTGCATCAGTGAAAGACATTCTGGCAGGATGGAATAATTAGTATGGAGTACACTTTATTTCTGTTATATTAACAGTTAGACATAGAATTCTGGGCTGGGTAGTGACTCTAAACTGATTCATGCAAGGCAGATTTTTAAATCAGAGATATATTAAAAAGTTAATTAAGTAAAACATAAAAAGGTATGCAGTAGACTTGCATGTTATCATCCCAGATGAGTTCTCCTATAATTAGATTCAGTATAGAACATGGGGAGGTTAAAGGAAGGGAGATAAAATGTTAGCTGGGACAGATATTGGTTTAAAAATAAAACATGGATTTTAGATTAAGTGGAGTAATGCTTAAATTGTAACTCTATTGCTATATGGCTTATGTCATCCTTGACAAGTTAGGAAACAGTTAACATATTTTCTTCTTCATAATTTAGGAAATTCGTTATGTGTAATAATTGAACTGACAAATAGTTTTTGTATTGTATTACATGACAGCTTTGATCTCTGCATAGTATACAAAGTGGGAAACAAAACAGAGTCGTCTGTCATGATAAATATAATTTCTAGTGGGTATAATAATCGAGTATATAAAATATATTGTATAATAAATAGATATTGCAGAAAATAAATCACAAAGGTAAAACACTATGTGTACTCCATGTAGTAATGCAGAATTCCCTGATTGTGTATAGATACAAGCCTGTAGTCATTCTCATAGTAACAGGCAGGTGGTTAAATCTACTATCCAGTCACTTATAGAAACAGAACAGTAAAGTTTCATTTTTTCCTTTTAACTGGTGATC
Source organism: Ondatra zibethicus (assembly GCA_004026605.1). Lineage (NCBI taxonomy): Eukaryota > Metazoa > Chordata > Mammalia > Rodentia > Cricetidae > Ondatra > Ondatra zibethicus. The sequence goes on from PVIU01020100.1 coordinate 7,283, forward strand.
CAAATGATCTTGAAGTAGTAGCTCAAATTTCATATTTTTTACAAAGTTAGACTTAATGCTTCTGTTAAACTGGAACTTAAATTATAATATAAAGGAAGGTCATGTTTTCTTAATTTATTGGAAACAAATTTTTTATATCGTATATTCTGTGTACAGTTTTCCCCAATCCAAGTTACAGCCAAGAAGGATCCTGACTTACCCTCCCATCCAACTCCAGGCGCCCCTCTCTCTTCCTTTCTTTAGAAAACAACTAAACAGGAAAACAACAAATACATAATTAACAAATTGGAAAAAGTACTAAAAGTGCACACACACTAACAAGTGACATAAGAAATGTGATTGATAGCAACAAAAAATTCACTATTTGTAGATAGCAAATCTATTATTCTTTGAATTAGATATTTTACAGAAAAAAAAATCAAGAAATATGTTTGATTCCTTGCTCTTCATCTGCTTCTACTAAAATCATCTCCCTAATTCAGTGGAGGCTATTTTTACTAAAAGGGCCTCTAGAACTGTCCCTCAGCAATGTGTGGTATTTGTATACAGAAAGGGTAGTGATTTTTTAACGTGAGTTTATTTATAGTCACTTTGTTGTAATTTTTGAAAAGCTTTTTTCTTTGTATCTATTGTGTAAAATATCACATTATCTCTTCCTGTTTGTGTTCCTTTAAGTTCTTTGCTTCTTACTGCTCTAGTTAGTACATTTAACAATATAATAAAAAGGAATTGAAATGTAAACATTCTTGACTCTATCCTGATTTCAATGGCATGATTCAAGTTTTTCTCCATTTATGATGACATTGACCATGGCATTGTCACATGGATTCTTTATTATTTTGGAAGTATATTGCTTCCAGTCCTTCTCTAGGACTTTAAAAAATGTTGGAGTTTTCCAAAGGCTTTTTGTGCATCTAATGAGATGATCATGTGATTTTTATCTTAAAGCCCACTTTTTATGATTTATTACATTTATTTACATATATATTGTTTCATCTTTACATGTCTGTCATAAATACAACGTGATTATAGTAGATAATCATGACATGTGCCTATATTTGATTTTTGAGTAATTTACTTACATAACCTAAATCCAGAAAAAAAATGTTCCATGTTCCTTTCATATATGGATGCTAGTTTTTACACTAGACGTATGATTTAGAATTACCATAATTAGAAAAGGGAGGTAATTACTATGTAGTAATAACAGGTCAAGAAAATGTGAGAAGGAATCAGAGATTATAAAGGGGAAAAAGAAATAAAATAAGAAGTGTTAAATAGAGTGAGTCATATAAGTAAATACACAGAGCATGATGGCCCTATCTCTCTCTCTCTCTCTTTCTCTCTCTCTATATATGTATATATGTGTGTGTGTGTATGTGTGTTTAGAGTGAGACAGGCAGAGGAAGAAAGAGTTCAAATGAGGTCATTCTATAACAGGTGACAATGCTTCTACCATATATTCTACACCATTGAATAAAAAGCACAGGGCCATTATGTGTTACATTTTTGGAGTTGAATATAACTGAGACCCCATGAACACTGTTAAAACATCACAAGCTCTTGTCATTGTGTTTAGATACCATGCTGAACTTGACGGTAAGTCCTTATTACTGAAGATACCACATACTTGAATCATAGGGCATGAAGAAATCAAGCTGGTACTGACCTGGAATTTTCCTTCCTACAGGTCTTATTAATGCTGTAGGGAGAGAAAAATCATCACAAGACTTACTCAACTATAAACTCTCCAAACTAAAATATTTCTCTACCTGATAAACTGTGGCAACTGGTACAATAGTGGCATGAATGTAGTGCGAACAACCAGTCATTTTCTAATTCAGTGATTCTCAACTTTCCTAATTCTTCAAGCCTTTAATATAGTTCCTTGTGTTGTGATTACTAACAATAATAAAATTCTTTTTGCTGTAACTGCATAACTGTGATTTTGCTGTTGTTATGAATGATACTATAAATATCTGTGCTTCCTGATGGTCCAAGGCAATCTTGTGAAAGAGTCAAGGGGTAGCAAACCATACTTCTAGAATCACTGTTCAAATTGAACACAGAATTCTCCCAAAGACAGAATTCTTTAAATATTTCCTGTGCCCAAATCACATGGCTGGTAAGAATAGAGAAATGGATACTATTATTCTGATAAATTGACATAACTCTAGAAAAAAAATAATTTGAAATAAACAACAATAGACAGCTAATGTGAGTTTCTTATGTAATCTAAGCTAGCTTCTCTTTGCTAGCTCAGAAGTCTTCTGTTGTCAAAAGTATTTCTATGACAATGTACAGTCTAAAGAAGACCTAGTCAGAATTCCAAGGATAGGCAGTTGGATCCATTAAGGGTCTACATAGACACAGAATTTGAAGGCACCAATAGATAGACAGTATGATTAGGGTTAAGAGTTAACTCTGGGGTGATGACAGTTCATATAAGAGCTGGAAAAAAGAAGTTGTCATTAAAAGTCACACTGAAGCTAGAGTTTCTTTACTGTCGACTTCATTTTAAAAGTTACAGAAGATATAAAGCTGTATAATCACAAGAGTAATGTAGGTGCTTCAATATCACAGACTCGTCTATCTATGGCTTTATTATTTTCAGGATAGTCACAAATACTATAAACAACTGCTAGAGAACATGAAGACAAGTAACAGCATTTTGTATAGAAGACAGAAAAATGGTTGGGACAAATTAATGATTATCCACAGTCATTTTCCACAAGCCATCTGAACTCTTCCTCTTGGGGTGCTGCTATCACAGGCCACTGCAATCTCTTCATGAACTATGAAGTATAAATCACTCAACAAAGTACAAGTGACTCAAAATAAGGATTATGGATATTTTAAAGACTGAAAAATCACTAAAATACCCATATGGATGATGATGCACAAAATTTTCATTCCTGGATATTCCTGAATAATTTACAGGCAATTCAAATAGAGTCTACATTATACATATTGTTCACTGTTTTTTATTGTTTTTTGTAAACTATATGCTTTTCTCCATTCCTCTTTCTTCCTCCTCATCCCCTTCTACCCTCTCCCATGATTCCCATGGTGCCAGTATACTCAAGAGATATCGTTTTTTCTCCTTCCTATGTAGATTCATGTGTTTCTCTTAGAGTCCTCTTTGTTGCCTAGGTTGTCTGGGGTATGGACTGTAGTTTGGTTTTTGTAAATGGAAACTACTTATTTGTTTCCCAGATACATAGACCTAAATAATCAAACAAATTATATTAATTACAAGACTGTTTGGCCAATAGCTAAGGAATATTGCTAGCTATTTCTTACATCTTTAATTAACCCATGTATATTAATCTGTATATCACCATGAGGCTCTGACCTACTGTTAAGGTTCTAGCATCCTTCTCCCTTGGCAGCTACATGGTGTCTCTTCATGATGCTACCTACATTCTATGTATATCTCTGTTCTGATTTCCCACCTGGCTTTGCTCTGGTAAGCCATTGGCCAAACCAACACATGTACAGAATGACATTCCACATCATCTCTCCTTTTCTGTCTAGCTATAAAAGAAGGTTTTAACTTTAACATAGCAAAATTACATATACAAAACAATTATCAAGCAAGAATTATAGTTACAATATTTAGTTCATTTACATTTGGCAAATTAAGAAAAATACTTTATCATGTATCCTATCTTTATAAGTCCAAAGTTTTATATCTAATTTATCTTTTATCATAGCTAAGGAAAACTATAATTATAACTATCAGTCTTCAACTCCATTGAAGTCCCCATAAGGATATAATATTACTTAAGTAAACAGGAAGTGCATTGTAAGCCACTTTCATAACTCTAGAATTGACAGAGACATCTCACTGCCTGGAAAGTCACCCAAAGTTCTTCTGTAACATTGGGACATACATCTTCAGCCTATAGACACATAGTATCTGGCAGAATTTTCCATGAAACAGAAAATTTGAAAGATTGTCTTGCCTATGATGGCAATTTGTCAGTCACTTTCTTCTGTGCCCTGCAAAATGTTGGAAGACTCTTTCATGAAGCAGTAACACTGAAGGACCATCCCATCTTTTCAAAAGTTTATCAGTCACTTTTACGTGGGTCTGATATTTTTAGTTCATACAACATACCTTCAAGTAGTCCAGGCAAGAACATTTTCTTGCTCAAATGGCTAGTCTCGTAACATTGAAAGCAAATTTCATAAAAAGTTTCTTCAATACCTGTTGTCTGAGTTTCTGTCCTGCCCAGTTCCTGCAATCTCTAAGTCCCAAAAAAATCACAGAGAGGTCTATATTTATCAAAAACTGATTTGGCCCATTAGCTCAGGCTTCTTATTAACTCCTATAACTTACATTAGCCCATTATTATTATCTCTGTTAGCCACATGGCTCAGTAACATTTTCAGTGCCATAGCCACATCTTTCTTCTTCTGTGTCTGGACAGGACTGCAGAGGGAGCTTCCCTCATCCCAGAATTCTCCTGTTCTCATTGACCCACCTCTACTTCCTGTCAGGTTGTCCCGCCTATACTTCCTGCCTGGCTACTGGTCAATCAGTGTGTATTTAAAACATAATTGATAGAATATATACAATTGTCCCACACCACTTCCCCCTCTTTTATTTTTTTAAACAAGATAATTCATATACATTTTTTGGGAATGTGGGCATAGATTTCCAGGCTACTTCCTGCTGGTTGGGGGCAATGATAATCTTACAGAGATGTAAAGAAAATTTAGAATTGTGATCAAGTTCTGACTGGAGTATCCTGTGAATCTTGATCATCTCAGGCAGCAGTCTTGAATCTGTTCTGGATGTAGAACTCAGAAATCTGGTCCATTGGTTCCTACTGTAGGTTTCTCAGGTAGTCTTCCTTGATCAAACCTGACTTTTCTTAACTCAGAATGAATCCACAGCCTCTCATTTCCTGTGGAAACAAAAGCAAAATCTCTTCTCCAAAGTAATATACCTTTTGACTTTTTTTGACTTCAATTTTGAAGTGAAGGTATTTTCAAAATATCTATCTTGGATTAATTCAGCAGCATTTATAAACAAATATCTTTTAACAGCTGTTGCTCCCTCCTCAGCATTCAAACAATTCAAATAGATCATCATAACATACGGTATCTTGACTCTCTGTATTTTTCACATTTACATGGCTTTATTTAAACAAATTGATAAATCTCTATTTCTTATATCTTTACTTTATGGCTTTTTGAGACAGGGTTTCTGTGTATCTTTGTCCTGAAACTCACTCTGTAGACCAGGCTGTCATTGAACTCACAGAGATCTCCCTGTCTCTGCCTCCCAAGTGCTGGGATTGAAGGTGTATGCCACCACACCTTGAACTCACAGAAGTCTGTCTGCCTCTGTCTCCCAAGTGTTGGGATTAAAGGTGTGTGCCACCACACCTTGAACTCACAGAGGTCTGCCTGACTTTGCTTACCAAGCGTTGAGATTAAAGGTATGTACTACCACAAATACCCATCAAACTCTTGGAAGTAATTGATGTTGTTAAAATATTTTAAATGCCATATTCTATAGCTCTTTGAAAGCTTTGATGTATACCTATTGATCTGAAATATATCTCTGTACATCTAGAAAACCAAACATAATTAAAGTTTGATTATTACCAATTACTGTCAATCTGTATTTCTTAACTATACACTACATTTTTAAATGAACTGCACAAACAGAATACCTTAAACAAAACCATAAATATATATACAGTGTAACAAAATCAACCTTAAATTTGTATCAGTATACCAAAGTCTATAAGAATGCAATCTATCCATCTCTATAGCATAGTCCCTTATTATTTTTAAAAATTATTTTTAAGCATCATGTTGTCCTTTGATTTATGTGTAGAAGCCACTTATGAGTGAGTACACATTATATTTGTCTTTCTGGTTCTGAACTATCTCTTTCAATATATTTTTTTCCTAGATCCAACCATTTACCTGCAAATTTCAAGATGTCATTATTTTTACCATTCTGTAGTACTCCATTTTGTAAATGTACCATATTTTCTTTATCTTTAGTTGAGAGGTATTTGATTGTTTCCAGGTTCTGGATATTACAAATAATGCTGCTTTTGACCATTTTTACAGGTATAAGATGGAATCTCAGAGTTGTTTTGATTTGCATTACTCTGATGACTCAGGATGTTGAGCATTTCCTTAAGTGTTTTTCAGCCATTTTAGATTCCTCTGTTGAGAATTCTCTGTCTAGGTCTGTATTCCATTTTTTATTGAATTATTTGTTCTTTTGATGACCAATTTCTTGAGTTCTTTGTATACTTTGGGTATCAGTCCTCTGTCTGATGTGGGTTTGCTGAAAATATTTTCCCATTCTGTAGGCTGCAGCTTTGTCTTGTTGACCTTGTCCTTTGCTTTACAGAAGCTTTTCAGTTTCAGGAGGTCCCATTTAATTGTTTCTCTCAGTGTATGTGCTACTGGGGTTATATTTAGGAAGTGGTCTCATAAAAACACTGATGAGAACTTAGGCTGGAGAGGCTATAGGGTAAAGGAACACTCCTGCATTACTGGTGGGTGTGAAAATTGGTAGAACCCTTTTGGATATCAGTATGTGATTTCTCAGAAAATTAGAAAGCAACCCTCCTCATGACGCAGTAATACCACATTAGGGTATATACCCAATGGATGCTCAATTGTACCACAAGGACATGAGCTAAACTATGTTCATAACAGCATTGTTTGTCATAGCCAGAACCTGGAATCCACCTAAATGCCCATAATGGAGTATTCCACAGCAGAAAAAAAAATGATATCTTGAAATTTGCAGGCGAATGGATGGATCTAGAAAATATCATATTGAGTGTGGTAGCCCAGACCCAGAAAGAAAATTATCATATGTACTCACTCATAAGTAGCTTTTAGACATAAAGCAAAGAAAACCAGCCCACAAAACACAATCCCAGAGAACCTAGACAACAATGAGGACCCTAAGAGAGATATACATGCATCTAATCTACATGGGAAGTAGAAAAAGAGAAGATCTCCTGAGTAAATTAAAAGCATGGGGACCATTGGATAGGGTTCAATGGAAGTTGTGAGGCAGGGAGGGGAGCAGAGAAAAATGTATAGCTCAATAAAATTAATAAAGAAAACAAATAATGCTGCTATGAACATAGTTAAGTATATATCCTTGTGGTATGATTGAGCATCATTTGGGTTTTAATCCAACAATGGTATTTCTGGGTCTTAAGGTAGATTATTTTTCAATTGTCTGTAGAATGGTCATACTGATTTCCAAAGCAGCTGTACAACTTTGCACTCCTACTAGCAATATAGGAGCATTACCTTATTCCACATCCTCTCCAGCATAAGCTATAACCAGATCTTGGCCATTATGACAGGTGTGAAGGAATTTCTGAGTTGTTTTGATTTGCATTTCTTGATGGATAAAGATGTTTAACATTTCCTTAAGTGTCTTTTGGCCATTTGAGATTATGTCTGTACTCCATTTTTTGAGAATGCAAATAGATTGATATCTATTGCCATGCACAAAACTCAAGTCCAAATGGATCAAAGGCCTCAACATAAAACCAACCACAGTGAATCACATAGAAAAGAAAGTGGGAAGAATACTTGAGCACATTGGCATAGGAGACAACTTCCTTTATATGATCCCAGTATCACAAACACTGAGAGCAACAATTAATATATGGATCCTCCTGATATTGAGAAGCTTCTAAAGCAAAGTACATGGTCAATGAGACAAAACAGCAGCCTATAAATTAGGAAAAGTTCTCCACCAACCCCAATCAGACAGACAACTGATTTCCAAAATATATAAAAACTCAAGAAACTTGACATCAAAATGACACTTGTTCACTGTTTATATAGCATTGGTGAAGGTCCTTGTAAATCTTATAACAATAAAAAATTCTGGTGTAGATGTGGGAAAGGGAAACCCTTTTACACTCATGCTGTTTTTATATATTATATATTCATATATGTTATGTATATATTATGTATATACAATTTTATACATGAATATTGTTATTCCATCATTTTTACCTCTCTTATCTCCTCTGTCTGTCTGTCTCTCTCTCTCTCTCTGTTTTTCCAATGAAATTTATATTCTTCCTGCTAGCTCTCAAATTTATGACCTATTTTTTATAATTTTTACAAGCATACACATAAACACACAAACATACACCCATGTATGTGTGTGTGTTTATGTAAACTGCTAAGTCCATTCAGGGTGTCTTGTATGTATTTGTTTGAAGAGTTAACAACTAAGAATTGAATAAACCATCAGGGGCCTCATTCATAGAGAAGACTGATTTTCTTAGAAGTAATTAGTTCTCCATTGTTCTTAATCTAGGAGTAGGGCCTTGCGATATTTTCTTTATACACATTGAACTGCTAGTTGGTGTTCTCATTCTTCAGGCCTGTTTACGATACCATATTGTTGATATTTCATGTTTGTAGCTTCTTGTCATATACAGAAGATCCCATCTTACAAAGTATGACTTGGTCCTCTGACTCTTATAATAATTTTAGTCTTCTCTTTTTCAATATTCCTTGATCTCTAAGAGCAGTTCTTGGGTTATAGAAGTATCAACTTGGGGTGAGAATTTTGTATTTAGTTGTTCTCTGAATTTTCAGCAGTTGTAATTTTCTGTATTGATTTCCATCTATTATATAAAGAAGCTTCTTTGATGAGAGATGAGTCCAGCATAAATATGTGTATGTAAGGATAAATCTTTAGTATGCATTTTGAATTTCACTGGTTTGAGAAAGTGACAGTTGAAGGTTTTTTTAGGACGCATGACATTATCAACCACAGGTAGATTGCTAGGTTTGGAATATCAGACATGAATCCCTTTACATTGAGTTGGCCTTAAGTTAAATTAGACAACTATTGGTTACTCTCAAGATAATAGTGTGACTAGTGCACACTATTAAACATATTTTGGCAGGCCAGTTGTAGATTAGGAATTTATAGCTGGGTAAGGCTAATAGATATTTTTCTTATTTGCCATCTTGCATAACATTTTCAAATACAATGGGAAATTATTACATATTATTCTTTTATAAAATTCTAAATGTATCATAACATTTTAAATTGTAAAAATTAATTTAAAGATAGATCTACCACATGGATAAGCTATACCTTGGCATATAGCCGAAGGACTCAATATGCCTACAGTGATACTTGATCAACCAGGATTAAAACTATTCTAATCTCAATAATGTAGGACTAGAAAACGCTGAAATAGTCTTTAACTGATAAGTAGATCATGAAAAAGTAGTACGTATTCACAATCAAATTCCATTTACTTGAAGTTTAAAAATGAAAGTAGATTATTCTCAGATAAAAAGAATGCAAATGAAACTATAGAAGAGGATAGTAAGGTCTTAATGGCAGTGGTAGCTAGAAAATGAGATGTTGGTGAATAGTTCAATCATATTTATGGTGTCTTGACAAATTCATATGTAAACCTAAGATATTCCAACAGTCCCTAAATTAAATGAAATAAGATAATAGTATAGAGAAGGAATGGAAGGTCATGGGCAACACCTGATCAAAAATGTTTAAGTGTGGATAATTTACTAGGAACTGAAAATAGAAAGTAAAAGAGTCAAAACTGAGGATACATTAAGAAGCCCTATGGAAAGGAGGGGGGGAGGGGAGGGGTGTGAGGACTGGGGAGAGCTTGGGGGAATGGGAGGGTGGAGATGGAGGAAGGGTGGATGCTGGAGAAGGGAATGCGATGTCTACATTGAGGGAGTCATTTTGGGATTGGCAGGAGACTTGGCTCTGGAGGGGATCCCAGGTGTCCATGGGGACGTCCCCAGCTGGGTGCTTGGGCACCTGAGGAGAGGGTGCCTGAACTAGCCTTGTCCCATGGTCACATTGATGAATATCTTGATCATCACCATAGAAATTTCGCCCAATGGATGGAGATAGAGACTGAGACCCACATTCACGTCGAGCAATGGACTGAGCTCCCAAGGTCCAGTCAAGGAGCTGAGGGTGGGAGGGGATGATGGGGGAGGTCAAGACTGCAAGGGGCTGGTCCACCCACTGAGACAGTGTGCCTGATCTAATGGGAGCTCACCAAATCCAGCTGAACCAGGACTGAATGAGCATATGATCAAACTGGAATCTCTGAATGTGGCTGCCAATGGGGGCTGACTGATGAGGCCAATGAGGGTGGCGCTGGGACCTATCTCTTCTGTATGTATTGGCTTTTGTGGGGCCTGGTCTATATGGATGCATGCCTTCCTGGGCCGGGGTGGAGGGGGGAGCGCTTTGGGTACCATGCTCCCTCTTAGGGAGGCAGGGGAATAGAGGAGGGGTGTTGGGGGAGAGGGAGGGGACTGGGAGAAGGGGTGGAGGGGTGGGATTTTTGGATGAGAAATGGAGGAGTGTGAAAAAAAAAGAAGCCCTATGGAAGTCCACTAGTTTATTAACATATATGATGTTTCCATCCCAACTGGTGCCACAGCTGTTCAGCCCCAAAGAAACACACAGAGGCTTATATTAATCTTAAACTGTTTGTTCTATTGCTCAGACTTATTCTTAACTAGCTCTTACACCTTATATTAACCTATAATTCTTGTCTAAGTTTAGCCATGTGGCTTGGTATTTTTTCTCTGTGAGGCATTCTCATGTTACTTCCTCTGTATCTTGCTGGTGACTGATGATCTGCCTTTCCTCTTCTCAGAATTCTCCTAAGACTGGTTGTTCCACCTATACTTCCTTCCTGGCTGCTGGTCAGTGTTTTACTAAACCAATGCAAGTGACAAATCTTAACAGGGTACAAAAGCATTATTCTACAGCATTTCCTTTATTTTCTTTTCAAAATAAAAACCCTGAATGTAAACTTCTTTGTTTAGCATTTTACCTGACTATTGTTTATAACAACTTATAACCGGCATGTTATACAAAGACAAACAACCATAATCCATTCTTCAGAAATGTGGGTATACTTCTCCAGGCAACTTCCTGCTTATTGATGATGCTGGTGATCTTGTTGGGACCCAAGGAAAATTTAGGATTATGGTTGAGTCCTGACTGGAGTATTCGGTGAGGCTGGATAATTTCAGCCAGCAACCTTGAAGCTGTTAAGGATATAGAAATCAGAGGAAACTGCAACAGATGTACTTTAAAACTTTGGATCTGGGCCATCCATTCCTATCAGATTTTTTTCAGAGCATGCTCCTTCATCAAAATTTACTTTTCTTAATCCAGAATAAATCCGCTGCCTCTTGTTTCTTGTGGAAACAAAAGCAAAACCTCTTCTCCAAAGTAACATATCTTTTGACTTAAATTTTGAAGTCAAGGCACTTTCAAAATGTATAGGTTTGGATTAATTCAGCAACATTTACAATCAAATGTATTTTGGAAGTTTTTCTCTTTGTTCAGCAGTCAAAAAGATCATAAACAACACAATAAATATACTATACATATTCTCTATGTATTTTCTGTCTTTACATGTTTTTTTTTAATTGTTGTTCTTTTGAGACAGGGTTTCTCTCTGCATATTTGGCATTTGGCTGTCAAGGAACTTTGTAGATTAGTTTGGCCTTGAACTCACAGAGATCCACCAGCTTATCTCTCACAAATGGTAGGATTAAAGGCATATGCTACTACACCTGACTACTCTGTTTCTTTTTTAAAGAATTTTCTCTATTCTTTTTTTTCTCTCCCAAGGCTACACATATTTTTAAACACATTCTAAGCTGTTTAGAGGGTTTCTTGTCATATATATCTGTCTTTACAATATATGTCTATCTTTTTTTTCTGACCAAATCACTACAAATAAAGCTGTGACTTTGGTGGCTGACTCTACCCCATTCCTTAGTTTGCTGAGAGTCTATCTTCATGGCAGAGGTACTGGAGGAAGGCACATTTATTGCCAAAACTCTGTGTAGTATCTAGTCCTATTCCATGATCAAGAAGTCTGATGCCATCTGCTCACTCATAAACACCATTTAAGTGTTTGGTGGCAGAACATCTTAAAAGAGTTGTGAGGTTTTTGCTGCTAATGCTGACTCAGGAAGCCTCTCTTAAAGAGGCTGTGCCTCTATTTCCTGTCAGTAAACCTAGCCTACTGGCAAAAAGATGATTACTAAGAAGTTATGCTTGTCTCTGTTCTTGTCTGTCTAGATCCCTTTCATTCTTTCTTTCTTTCTTTTGTTTTTTTTTTTTCAAGACAGGGTTTTTCTACAGCTTTGGAGCCTTTACTGAAACTAGCTCTTGTAGATCAGGTTGGCCTCAAACTTACATTGATCCACCTGCCTCTGCCTCCTAAATGCTGGTATTAAAGTTGTGTACCACCACCACCTGGCTCTTTCTTCTTTAAAAAAAAAAAAGTATTCTCTTGCTTTATGTGGAAATTCTTGCCAAACATTTGGACATCTTTTGTAGATGAAAATTTCTGTCCTCCTGAGTCCCACAGCCATTCAGTACCTAAGAAACACACAGAGACTTATTTAATTATAAACTGTTTGGCCTATTAGCTCAAACTTACTATTAACTAGCTCTTACAAGTTAAAATAACCCGTAATTCTTATCTATCAACCTTTGCGGCTTGCTATCCTTTCTCAGTGAGACATTCTGATCACATTCTGATCTTGCTTCCTGTGAATCAGACAGGTGACTGTGTCTCTACCTTTCTTCTTGGTTTGTTTCAAGAACAAACAAAGATATATTTTAGATAGATAGCTCATCTTCAAACACTTCAGAGATCTACAGAATATAGCATTTAAGATGTTTTAATAACATAGGCTATTTTTTTTTGACAATAAGATATGTCTGCTCCTGGCAGCACCAATCCATTTCAGAGAAGATCCTAGGCATTGAAGAAACTCCACACGAATTTTAATTTCTTTGTGGCAAAAGTAACCCACTGGGAGAAAAAATGCCCTTGCCTCAACTGCTGATGGTATGATGTCCTCATTGGACAAGCAGGACACAATAAAGTGACTGCCCAGCATTGTCAAGAGAAGAAGAGACAGCCTTTCACAATATCCTGCTTCACAGGACAGTCTGTCGGATAAGTTAGACCTGTAAGATGAAGATAGGTGCCCTATCATTGCAGAGTAACTTTGGGTGACTGTCCAGGCAGTCAGCTGTTTCTGAAATTGCTCACAATTTTTGAAACTCACTTGCTCGTACCTCCTCCTTATTCAGTTATAATTATTTCCTTCCTGGGTCTCTGAGCAAGTTGAAGACAAGATAGTTATAGATTTCCTTGCTTACCTGATGCAGAAAGCAAATTATCATAGAAAGTAAATAAAGTACAAGATTTTGGACTCATCAAAATAGGATATACATGGAGTATTTTCTCTGAATTTGTCAAATACAAATGGACTAGAAATTGTTGAAGTATTTATTGACTATATATATATTATCAGAGCCCACTCTGTCAGGATTCAGCAAGGGGTACCTGGATGGGGGCATGAAGTTGTAGGAAATTGCATATTGAGAAAAATGAAGACAGAAACATAGGATAGACCAGGAAGATTGAAGGTAAATACCAAACTACCCTGAGTCTATTTCTCATCCAGCATATACACGAATTACAGGCAAATGGCACGACAAAGGGGAGTATAGTCAGCCTGCCACCCGCTTGTACTGTCCTTGGAATGAAGCTCAAGCAGGTGAATTATCTCATTCAGCTAAACAACTTCTAATCTCTAAAGAGGAATGCATCCGCCTGGCATACCCCAGACTAAATCTTAATAAATAATGAGTTCTTTCATCTGGGCAAAAATGCTCTTTTTTTTATAGGCTTAACCAGAACTTTCTCATAGACCTCAAGGATTCAAGCAGACCAGGCAAGCTTGAACTCAAATGAAATTGTAAGCCACTTGTGATTCTAGATGGAAACTGAGTCACATGTAGACTACCACAATATATTATAGTCATTGTACTTATTGTATACAGTTTTTCTTGTATTAGTTATGGCCTTCTACATTATTTAGTCTAAAAGGGGAAATGTAGTGATATGACCACATTCGTGTCAATAATGTTCACTCATTCAGGAGTTCATCTGTTCCTCACACTGGTCATGTCAAGGATCCCAGTAACTCAGATTCATGGGAATATCAATCTCTTTCCTGTGTCAAATTCAGAGAAATTGTCAAACTTTCCCTAATATGAATGTAAATGTCTGTGAATGGTTTACATTTACCTAAAATCAATGTGTGCTGACAATGTAAACCACAGCTTTTTAATATTAGCTGTTGACATTGTATGTATAAACTAAATATTGGTGGTTCCTGCTCTAAGATGAATGCATCCCATGTCTGCTCCCCTGCAGAGATATCTTACTGAGATTAGATAACATGTTATCTCCTCCATCATGCTGTATATAAGTGCTATGTACAATAAAAGTTCTGTGTTTCAAGAATGCCACTGTTATGTCTCCATCACAGTACACTACTCCTCTGATTCCAGAATTTTTGTACATGCATCTAACTTCTTCATTCTTAATTGTCATAGTCACATCAATTGCTAAACTATACAAAGGTGGCAAAGCAGGCTGCATTGGTGTTGGGGGGAAGCAGTGGTCTTATCCATATGGACTCCAAATGTTACATTGTTGCTGACCCTGGACAAGTTATGCCCATTGGTTTAAGAGTGACATGGTGGTTTTCAGAACAAAAAAAAAACCTATTTTCTGATTGTCTATTAGGCCTAATCCACAGAAAGGATTTTATACATTGTTCTGTGAACCTAGTCAAAAACTCATTACTGGGATGTTCATCATTTATAGAGAAAAACTATTAATTCTGTAAGTTATTCTTCTGTCACACTGTATTCTAAATATGTACATTTATAGCCAGAGATTTACTCTGTTTTCAGACTTTGGCCAGAGAAGCTTCTTTCTTCAGAGATTGGTAGTTAATACAAAGACTTACAACTGATCAAAGGTCCACGTACAAATAACATTGAGAACTCAGGTGTAGAAGAGTCAGGTATAGAGTCACTAGTCAAGGCACAGTAAGATGAGAGGGCAGAAATAATGGAGCAAAGGATTTAAGGAAGACCTGTGAAAGCCTGACTTTTCAAGAAGACATAGTGACTACATGCATCAATCAACAGTGGTTATGATTACCTGCACAAGCCCTGGAAAATATCAAGCCATTCAAGATTCTAGCATGGATGTGGGGTGGACACACATGTCCCTCTGGTGTAGGAGGCCCTTCTGTCTCTGTGTTGCTTTCATTGGTTAATAAAGAAACTGTTTTGGGCCTTTTGATAGGGCAGAACTTAGGTAGGCAGGAAATACAGAACTGAATGCTGGGAGAAAGAAGGGAGGAGTCAGGGAGACACCATGGAGCCCCCACCTGAGTCAAACATGCTTTGCCAGTAAGCCACTACCACGTGGCAATATACAGATTAATAGAAATGGGTTAAACTAGAATGTAAGAGTTAGCCAATAAGAAGTTAGAACTAATGGGCCAAGCAAAGTTTTAATTAATACAGTTTCTGTGTGGTTATTTTGTGTGTAAGCTAGCCAGGAGGCTGGAAAGAACAAGCAGGCTCCTCCTACAACATCCCTCCCTTTTGTAATATTAATTGATATCTTATGAGTAGGGAGTAAGGGAAATCCTCTCTCTTTTGGACAACTTGCTGCTGAGAAGTTCCTCATTCTATAATCGGGCATTAATTATCTCCAACAAATTAATACATTTTGTCCTTTAAATTGCTTTAAATTAAATGTGTTCTTTATTATATTCATACATGAATCCAAATCGTTCTGATTACTCTTTTCCCCACACACTCCCTTGTCTTCCTCCTGTGCATACAAGTCCCTCTCTTCTTACAAATT
Organism: Ondatra zibethicus; assembly: GCA_004026605.1. Classification (NCBI taxonomy): domain Eukaryota; kingdom Metazoa; phylum Chordata; class Mammalia; order Rodentia; family Cricetidae; genus Ondatra; species Ondatra zibethicus. The sequence continues at coordinate 23,092 of PVIU01020100.1, forward strand.
CCATATTCCTGGAATGTGTTTGATGTTTCACACAATAAGTTTCACCAGGGATATTTCTGTAATGTTTAGTATGCAGCTCTCCATTGGAGAGTGGTGCAATCACCAGTGTTTGCATAACTCATGCTGGTGACAATAACTAGTAGTGAGGAGTAGAAGAGAGGGAAATGGTCCCCTCATTTCCTCTGTTATCACTGTGTGCCTGAGGCACTTTATATACTAGTACCAAAAATGCTGAGAAAGAGGTCAGAGAAAAAATTTCATTCAAAATAGTCACAAAACAAGCTAACACATACACTCAAGAAAATCATATACAAGAAGGTAATTGTACACAGAAGTCTACATGGTTCTATACCCATTCCCAGAATTCTCTTACTCTGGTCACCATGACTTTACTTCCTGCCTGGCTACTGGCAAATCAGTGTTATAGTAAACAAATATGAGTGACAAATCTATATGGTGTAAAAAAGCACCAACCCACAGCAGTTCCCCTCATTTTTTCTTTACAAAACGAAATCCCTGAAATTATTTCCTTTGTTTAGCTTTTTTCTTGACCATTATCTGTTATAACTTGTAACCAACATTCTAAACAAAGACTAATATCCATAATCCAATATTTGAGAATGTGGGTGTAGTTTTCTAGGCTGTTTCTGCAGATCAGGGGAACTGATATTCTTATGGGACGAAATAAAAATTGAGGATTATGGTTAAGTCCTGACTGGAGCATTCTGTAAGGCTGAGTCATCTTTACCAGCAGTCTTGAGGCTGTTTTGGATATAGAACTCAGAGGAAACCGCAACAGAGATGCTCTGAAATGTTATATCATCCAAGGGATTTGTACCCATTTGAATTTTTCAGAGGGTCTTCCTTGATCAAACCTATTTTTGATAGCCAGAATAAATCCATACCCTCAATTTCCGGTGGAAAGTAAAACAAAACCTCTTCTTCAAACTAATGTATCTTTTGACTTAATTTTGAGGAAAAGCATTTTCAAAATATATAGGTTGGATTAATCCAGCAGGATTTATAATAAAAAATCATTAAGCAGTTGTTGTTTTTTTCCCCTCAGGAGTCAAACAATTCAAAGACAACACAATAGCATAAACTATGCAGACTCTCTGTCTATTTTTCATCTTTATGTGGCCTTTATTTTACTCAATTTAATTTCTTAGTTTTATTTTTAACTTTTGGTGTTTTGACACAGGGCTTCTCTGTGTACCTTGGTGGGCCTACAATTCTATACTATAGAAGAGACTATCCTCAAACTCACAGAGATCTGCAAGCCACTGCCTCCCATGTGCAGGGATTAACGTTGTGCACCACCCGACCTGACTACTAGATTTCTTTTTCTTAAGGACTTTCTCTATCCTTTCTCTTTTCTCTCCCATGCCTACATATATTTTTAAATACACTATAAACTACTTTGAGCTTTTTTTCTATTTGAATCTGTATTTTATATCTGCAATCATTTTCTGATCAAATGTGTTTATAATATGCTAAGTGATATGGCTAGAAATAAAGCTGAGGCTTTGGAAGCTGACTCCACTCCATTCATTAGCTTTTTGAGAGGCTACATTTATAGACAAAGCAATGACACGAGACACAGTTATTGTCACAACTCGGTGGAGCTTCTAGGTCCATGACACCACCAAGAAGCCTGATGCAGTCTGCTCATAAACACCATTTAATTGTTTCATTACAGAGCTTCTTAAAGGAGGTGTGTAGTTTTTGTGCTATTGCTTAGTCATGAAGAATCTCTTAAAGCTCTGCTTGCCACCAGCAATCAGCCTATGAAAGAAAATATGGTTACTAAAAAGCTGGACTTGGCTCTATTCTTGTCTGTCTAGAACCTTTTTTAAAGCATCTTATGCTTTATATGAAAATTCTCCTCAAACATTTGGTCATCATTTTTATATAGACATTTCTGTTCCTCCTGGTCCTACAGCCCTTCCAAAGAAACACACAGAGGTTTATATAACTACAAATTGTATGTTCTATTAATTCAGGTTTATTATTAACTAGCTCTTACATCTTTAAAGAATCCATAATTCTTATCTATGTTTCGCCACAACCTTGATTGAAGAGTAAAACAGGGAGGCACAAATATGATAGGATTAAATGGTAGATTATTGAACCTACTCTGGTGAGAAAGTAGGGAGGCTATAGACATAATAAAATAAAAAGTTAGATTATTGAATTACTTTTCAAATGCAACTAATAGCATTATATGTTTTACGTTGAAATGGATTTTGTATATTTTATAGATATACTGCATATTGATACAAATTTGAGATTAATTTTCTTAAAACAGAATGTACCTATGTTTCCAATCTTGTTCCAGTTATTGTACCTATACAGCTCATTTAACAATATAATGCAAATTTCTAGACTTTGACAGTTATTCTTACCAACTATTTAGGATAATAAGAAAATGATGGTTAGTAATTTGTCTATTACAATCGAACTTGTTTCAAATTAAGTATGTTTTCAAGGTCAAACAAAGATATATTTTAGTTAGACAGGTCAGCATGAAACACTTCAGAGATCTACAGAAAATGTCATTTAAGATGTTTCAATAACATAGGCTCTTTTTTATGACAATGAGAGATGTCTGCTCCTCGCAGCACCAGTGTATTTCAGAGAAGATAATGGGCATCAAAGAAACTACACATGGAGTTTACATTCTTTGTGGGAAATGTAAACCACTGGGCTAGAAAATGCCCTTGTCTCAATGCCGACAGTATGCTATCCTAAATGAACAGCTGGGCATAAGAGAAAGTGTCTGCCCAACATTATAAAGACCAGGTGACAGAGCTTTTTAGAATATCCTGCTTCACAAATAGTCTCTTGGATATGCTAGGCGAGTAAATGATAGATAGATGCCCCATCGTTGCAGAGGTACTTGCGTGACTGTCCAGGCAGCCAGCTGTTTCTTCCATTTCTCACATTTTTTTGGAAGTTTCTTGTTCACACTTCCTGCTTATTCAGTTAACATTATTTCCTTCTTGGATCTCTGAGGGAGGCAAAGAATAGATATTTAGAGTTTTACTAGTTTAACTTATGCAAAAAGCAAGTTATGATAGAAAGTAATTTGGCATAAACTTTTGGAATAACCAAGAGAGAACAGATATGGAATATTTTCTCAATATTTGTCAAATTGAAAAGAACTAGATATTGTTGATGTATTTATTTCAGATAGTCATTCTATTTATTATATAAATCTATTAGTTATAGACTTAATTTTATTTTATACAAAAGGGAATGTAGTAATAATTCATCTGTATTTTAATAAATGAAGCTTGCCTGAAGATCAGAAAAAAAACAGCCCCACTGATCATCCCTTTACACCAGTCATTAGTGACACACACCTTTAATCCCGGTAGCCATAATGGTGCAGTAGTGGGGCACACCTTTAACCTCAGCCATAAAGAGATGTATAAAATGGGAGGAGATAGGTCTCAGCCTCACTTTCAATTTTTTTAGTTTTTTATTGATTTTATTAAGCTGTACATTTTTCTCTGCTCCCCTCCCTGCCTCTCTCCCCCTTCCACCCTCTCCCATGAGTCATTCCCATGCTCCCAATTTACACAGGAGATCTTGTATTTTACTACATCCTATGTGCTACTAGACCTATGCAGGTCTCTCTTATGGTCTTCATTGTTGTCTAGGTTCTCTGGGATTGTGATTTGTAGGCTGATTTTCTTCACCTTATGTTTTAAAAGCACTTATGAGAAAACTCAAGTCCAAATGGATCCAAGACCTCAATATAAAGCTAGCCACACTGAGCCTCATAGAAGAGAAAGTGGGGAGTACACTTGAACTCATTGGCACAAGAGACCACCACTTCCTAAATAGAACCCCAGTAACACAAACACTGAGAGAAACAATTAGTAAATGGGACATCCTGAAACTGAAAACCTTCTGTAAAGCAAAGGACATGATCAACAAGACAAAACAGCAGCCTACACAATGGAAAAATTTTTTCACCAACCCCACATCAGACTGCTCTCCAAAATATACAAAGAACTCAAGAAATTGGTCCAATAAAAAATGGAGTACAGACCTAGACAGAGAATGCTCAACAGAGGAATCTCAAATGGTTGAAAGACACTTAAGGAAATGCTCAACATCCTTAGTCATCAGAGAAATGCAAATCAATACTCTGAGATTCCATCAACACCTTGAAGAATGGCCAAGACCAAAAACACTGATGACATCTTATGTGTGGAGTAAATGGAACACTCATGCATTGCTGGTAGGAGTGCAAGCTTGTGCACGCCCTTTAAATATTAGTATGGTGATTTCTCAGAAAATTAGGAAACTACCTTCCTCGAGACCCAGCAACACCACTTTTAGGTACATACCCAAAGGATGCTCAATTGTACCCCAAGGACGTGTGCTCAACTATGTTCATAGCAGTATTATTTGTCATAGCCAGAACCTGGAAACAACCTAAATGCCCCTCGACCAAAGAATGGATAAGGAAAATGTGGTACATTTACACAATGGAGTACTACACAGTAGATAAATTAATGACATCTTGAAATCTGCAGGCAAATGAATAGCGCTAGAAAATATCACACTGAAAGAGGTAATCAAGGCCCAGAAAGACAATTATCATATGTACTCACTTTCATTTTCAGGATTACTACAGCCATTTTTGCCATTTCAGACTTAAGTAGAAGTAAGAGTCAGTAACTGGCTCTTTTGCTTTTCTAACTATTAAATTCATATGAGTTATATAAATTTCCAGTGCACAAAATCATTACCCCACAGCAGTTCCCCTTTTTTTTCTTTAAAAACAAACCCAATCTAATCTCTTTTGTTTAGCTTCTTTTTTCCTGACCAAAATTACTTGTAATCAACACAATAAAAAACGATGAACATCCATAATCCATTCTTGGGGAATGTGAGTATTGTTTTCTATGCGACTTTCTGCTGATTATCTTATGTGTATCCAAAGAACATTTAGGATTGTGGTTGAGTCCTGATTGAAGTATTCTGTGAGGTTGGATCATCTTAGTCAGCAGTCTTGAAGCTGTTTTGGATGTAGAACGCAGAGGAAATTGCAACTTAAGTGTTCTGAAGGCAGGAATCTTCTGGCCATTTGTTCACGTTGGATGTTTTCCAGTGGGTCCTCCTTGGTCAAACCTTATTTTTATTGACACAGAATAAATCATGCCCTCTCATTTCCTGTGGAACTAAAGGAAAAATCTCTTCTCCAAAGTCAAGTATCTTTTGACTTAAGTTTTGAAGTCAAGCCTTTTTCAAAATATAATGGTTAGATTAATCCAGCAACATTCATAATCAATTGTCTTTTAGCAGTTGTTGCTCCTTCCTCAGCAGTCAAACAATTCAAAGACAACACGATAACATACAATATCCAGATTCTCTGTGTATATTCCATCTTAACATGGCTCTATATCTTTTAATTTTAGTTTTCATTTTTTTTTTTTTTGAGAAAGGGTTTCTCTGTGTATTCTTGACTGTCCTGGAATTCATTGTGTAGACCAGTTTGCCCTTGAACTCAAGGGCAATTTCCATCTTTACATGGCATTGTTTTTACACTATTTACTTAATTTTTTTGTATTTATTTTTTAATTTTTGGTATTTTGAGACAGGGTTTCTTGGTATAGCTTGTTGACCCTGGGTCTCACTCTATAGAACAGCTTGTCATCAAACTCACAGAGATCCTCTGGCTTCTACCTCTCAAGTGCAGGGATTAAAGTTGTGTGCCACCACATCTGACTATTCTATTTTGTTTTTTAATGACATTCTTTACCCTTTTTCCTTTATCTTATAAGCCTATGTATATCTTTATACACTCTGTAAACCATTTAGAAGTTTGGTTTTAAATCTGAATCAGTCTTTATTGTGTATCTGTAATCATTTTCTGACAAAGAGTGTTTTTAATCTGCCAAAAGATATGACTAGGATTAAAGCTAGGATTTTGGCTGCAGGCTCTACCTTATGCCTTGGCTTTTTGAAAATCTAGCTTTATCACTGAGGTACTGGAGGGAGCCACATTGTCACAACTCTGTGAAGTTTTTAGATCCATGCCACCAGCAAGGATCCTGATGCCCACTCCTCATTATTATCATTTAAGTGTTTAGTTTCAGAGCTTCTTAAAGGAGCTGTGAGTTTTTTGCTGCTAATGCTGAGTCAGGAAGCCTCTTTTAAAACTCTGATTGCCAATAGAGTATTTTCCAGGACGTGCTCCAAAGCTACACAGAGAAACAGAGAAACTCTGTCTCTAAATACAAACAAATAAACAAAAAAGCTTCAGTTTAGCAGTGTGGTGGTGATGTCCACTTTTAATCCCAGCACTTGGGAGGCAGGTGGAGCTCTGGAGTTCAAGGCCAGCCAGGTCTACAAGCACTAGTTCCAGGCTCCAAATCTACAGAGAAACCCTTACTTGAAAATCAAGAAAAAAAAAAAAAAAAAAAACCTCTACTTGCCACCAGCAAACAGCCTACCAGAGAAAACACGGTTACAAAGAAGTTGCACTTGACTCTGTTGCTTGTTTAGATTTTTTTTTTAAGAATGTTTCTCACACTTTATGTAGAAATTCTTGCCAAACTTTTGGGTACCATTTGGTAGTATAAGTTTCTGTCCATACCGGTGCTGAAGTTATTCAGTCTCAAAGAAACACACAGAAGCTTATATTAATTACAAACTGTTTCTCCTATTAGCTCAGGCTTATTATAACCTAGGTCTTAAAAGTTTTACTAACCAGTAATTCTTATCTATGTCTATCCACAATCTTGTTTCAAAAGAAAAGCAGGGGTATATAGATATGATAGGATAAAAGGTTAGATTATTGAATCTACTCTGAAAAGAAAATAGAGAGGATACACTAGGAGAAGATAAAAAGGTAGATTATAGAAGCTACTTTTAAAAAGTGACTATTAGTTTTAAATATTTTACATTGAACTGGACTTCTGTATATTATTTACAAATTGTTGCTTATAAGGTAGTATAATTGTGTTTGAAAATCTCATTTTTATTAGTTAAAAATTAAATTTGAGAATATATTATATTATGAATTTAATTTCATGGTAACCTCTGAATATTTTAACTATATTAACATACTTCCTAGTCCCCAACTTCTCCAAAGATGTTTCAATTTGTATTAACCTTGTTTGATGATTTGTTTTGTTCTGGTTGTTTGTAATTTTGTATCTTTTTTTTGTTGTTGTTGACTATGCTTTGGATAACAAAATAAGGCTCATGTTTTTTCTGTCTTTGCCAAAGTACTGGAATTACAAGTATATATTAATATGCCAACATTTCTTCCCTAATATCTTGGTAATATTTTACATTACACATTTAGACATGTTTCCTGTGTTTTCTAATTACAATGACTTTACACATGCAGTATAAGTGTCTTACATTTTCACAATTCAGAAACCTTGAATTAGTTCAAGAACATTTTAAAAATTTTGAGGTTATAATTTAACTACAAGTTGTCCTTTTTCTCTTTGCTATCTCCAAACCCTCCTATGTCTCCATGGTCTATTTCATTGGTGATCTATTATTTAAAAAAAAAAAAAACCAAAGAATTTCCTGTAAAATTGTCCATTTAGTCTAGAATCTTGAATTATAATAACTAAATTTATAAATATGTAATTTCTTTTCCATTTTTTCAGCCAAACATTAATGCAAATGACACAACTTAATCTGTTCTGTTGCTTACCTATATGAACCTTTAGTTTTCTAAGACAATTTTGCTTTATTGAAAAGATATATTTATGTTTCTTTTTTGATTTTACATAATGTTATATTTTCAGATTTATCTTGGTGATAAATTAAGGATTGATTACTAAGATTACTATGTAATATTATGAATATTAATTTAAATCAAAGCTTTTTAATAGTATGTATTATTTTGTATCAAGACTATTATAGTCCCAAATAAGGTTCTATATTTACTTAAGATTGAGTTTTATAAAAATTCAATTTAATAAGCAAATATAGCAAAATTTGCCGTTCAAGACACTGGAGGAATATGAATAGGAAGACTGTTAAGTGACAAAGGGTTAAATTAGTTATATTTAAATTTTTGTTCTTTGAAAACATAAATCATGACATATTACTATATCTTTAGCTCAGTGATAAAATGCTTGACTTAAAGTAAATCTTCACATCAGCTTAAATGTTTGCTTGGTGTGGACTTAAAAGTAACTTTTATGTCATAATAAAATTTCATATTTTTGTAAATAACATCTTTAAATTTTATTTTCTATTATTATTTCTTGTTAGTCTTTAACTAAATGCATATTACACAGCATTTTGAGCATTTATATCTTCATACTTAGGATGAGCCCCATTATTCAATTGTGTGTACCTCACAGGGGCAAGTTTCAGAAAGAATGTATTTAAGGAAATAAAATGCCCAAACAACTTGTGGAAAAAAATTCTTTTCTCTTCCAGTTCATTATAATATTCCCCCAACACAATAATTTTGTGAAGATAAATCTGTTTATTTATAAGTAGTTGAGTCATTTTAGAAAAAAATCTCATGATAAATAAGACTATCAACAATTTAGAAAGGTGACTCTAAGTTTAAATGATAAATTTGTAATTTTTAAAGTTTTTTTAAAAGCAAAGTGACATTTACTTAGTTATACTTTAGCTGTTGCTTGCTGACATTTTTTATTATCCTATTTTTAAACTATTGGGCAACAATGTGAAATATTGAATCCACTTGATACCTTAGAGTTTGAGAGGTAGAAGATTTGATTGATAATAGAACAGGGTCAAAATGTAGAAAGAAATTGATGCTTTATTAAGGTGAATTATAATATATGCATTGTGCCAACTTAGTCACTTCTCACAGAGATTTTCTTCTCTCTCATCTCTCTCTCTCTGGCAAAAAAAGCATAAATGGCTTAGGATAAGTGTTCTCAAGCAGAGATGACTTTCAGAACTTGCACAGGTGATTATGATCCACTTTTCCTTCTCATATTAGGAAATAAGTTAGTGTCTTATTCCCTCTCCTTTCCTTGATCTCATCTTTATTGAAAAAGAAAATAGAATAGAAACACATGAAAATCACATATTTGGTCAAAAAAAATGTTCCTTCATCATTCCTAAAACAGTAAGCCTCACATTGAAAACTCATTATATGTTGTTATTTAAAAGCAAATATATTAATATGATACAGGACTTAATTTTATGTCTCATATCAATGGAGGAGTGACTTGTCAATGGAATGCCATTTAGACAGATGTCAAGTGCCCCTATACATCATTTAAATTCTTGATGTTTTTATAACCTTAAAGAATCACCAAGAAGGCCATGTTAATTGTTAGCCATGATCATCTACAATGACAACATGGATTCTGACATCGAGGATTTTGACATGAAGGATTCTAACATCGAGGATTCATACATTGAGGATTCTGCCTGATATCAAGGCTTTGGCAGTTGAATCTTTCCCACTCTTTGGCTTTTTGAGAGTCTAGCTTCATGGTAGAGGTACTGGAGAGGGCAAGTTTTTACCACAACTCTGTGGAGTTTCTAGGTCCTTGCCACCACTAAGAAGCATGCTGCCAGCTGCTCATAAACACCATTTAAGTTTTTGGTGGCAGAATCTCTTAAAAGAGCTGTGAGGTTTTTGCTGCTAAGATTGAGTCAGGGAGACTCTCTTAAAGGAAAGGCCATGAGTAAACAGAGCCCACCTGAGACAATGCCAGGCTGGACTCTGTTATTTTGTCTGTCTAGAATCCTTTTTTCTCAAGCTTTGTTGTGGAATTTCAATTGTATTTTAAGAAATAAAGACTGCCTGAAGGTCTGAGAGTAAAACAGTCCCACTAGTCAGCCTTATAGACCAGGTTATGGGAACATAAACCTTTAATCCCAGAAGCCACAATGACATAAACCTTTAATCCCAGAAGCTACAATGACACGCACCTATAATCCCAGTGGTGCATGCCTTTAATCCCAGACCTGGAGAGGAATATAATACAGGGGAAGAAAGTTCTTAGACACCGTCTCATTCTAAGATTCTGGGAAGCAGGATCACCATTATAGACTGAGGTAGAGGTAAGAGCCAGTGGCTGGCTGTTTTGTTTTTCAAATCTTTAGGTTAAACCCCAATTTCTGACCCTGCGTTTTTATTAATTGTGCTTTATTTAATTGTGCTTCAAAGATTTTTCAGGTTTTATGTGAAAATTCCTGTCAAATATTTGGTTGCTATTTACAAATGGAAATTTCTGTCCTACATGGTCCCACATTCATTCATTCTCAAAAAACACTATTATATTATATTAATTATAAAACATCTAGCCTATTAGCTCAGGCTTAATATTAAATAACTCTTAAATCTTAAATTAACCCATAATTTTTATTTATGCTTAGCCATGGCACTTGGTACCTTTCCTCAGTGCAGCAATTTCATCTTGCTTCCTCTGAATTTGGTTAACAAATGTAGACTGAGCCTTTCCTCTTCCTAGAATTCTCCTAGTCTGGCCACCCTGCATATACTTCCTGCCTGACTACTGGTCAATCAATGTTTTATTAAACCAATACAAGTGACAAATCTTTACAGGTACAAGAGCATTTCCCACAGCAGCATCCCACCATGGGAAATGGGCTGCAACAAACTACCTCATGTACCAGGGATAGATCCTGGTCCTCTCAGGTAGTCTGAAACAGGGGCCTCTCAGGTAGTCTAAGCCTCATAACTGTCCTCTACATATGGAGGGCCTAATTCTGTCCAATGGATGCTCCACAGCTCTTGTTCTTGATTTCATGATCACAAGTTTCAATGAGCTTGATTCAGCTGTCTCTGTAGATTTCTGCATCATAATCTTGACCTTCCTTGCTCATATATTACCTCCTCCCTCTCTTCAATTGGATTCCTAGAACTCATGGTCCAATTTCTTTTAAATACTTTCCTATTTTGTCATTTTGGAAAAGGGCTCTATTGTCTGTGCTATTTTAGTAATATATCTTTTTAAAGGAAATTTTAGTTTCTTTGCTTCAGTTTTACTGGGTCTTTTGAGAAATGAATAGTTAAGACTTTTGTTGACAACTTATGAATATCTTTTTGCAATAAGTTGATCATGAATTTTTGGAATTATAAGTGGATTGTTGTATTCTGAATCTTGAATGTCACTCAAGAGGTCCATGTTTTGAAAGCTTATCTACTGTCTAAAATCTTTATGGGAGCTAGCTGATCTTCAAAGACATGGAGCCTAGAAGTCATTAGGAGTGTGCATTGAAGAGGACGCATGGTCCCCACTGATGAAGGCACATTGTATCCAGTACCAGTCTAGTCTTTCTTTTTTTCCTTGCTGCCATGAAGGTTTTTTTTTTTTTTTTTTTTTTTTTTTTTTTTTTTTAAATCATGTATCTCGGGAGCTCAATCCATTGTTTGTTCTTGTGTGAATGTGGGTCTCTGTCTCTATCTCCATCCATCGGACGAAATTTCTATGGATGTGATCAAGATATCCATCAGTGTAACTATGGGACAATGATAGTTCTGGCACCCTCTCCTCTGGACCCTAGCCATAAAACAAAGGACACTAAGCTTATAGCTCACAAGCCCAGAGAAGCCAAATAGCAAGGCAAACCCAAAGAAAATCATATA
>PVIU01020101.1:0-34725 GCA_004026605.1 Ondatra zibethicus
GATTCCATCTTACACCTGTAAGAATGGCCAAGATCAAAAACACTGATGACAACTTATGCTGGAGAGGCTGTGGAGAAAAGGGAACACTTCTGCATTGCTGGTGGGAATGCAAGCTGGTACAACCCCTATGGATGTCAGTGTGGTGATTTCTCAGAAAATTAGGAAACAACCTTCCTCAAGACCCAGTAATAGCACTTTTAGGTATATACCCAAAAGATGCTCAATCGTGCCACAAGGATATGTGCTCAACTATGTTCATAGCAGCTTTATTTGCCATAGCCAGAAACTGGAAACAACCTAAATGCCCCTCGGTCGAAGAATGGATTAAAAAAAATGTGGTACATTTACACAATGGAGTACTACATAGCAGAAAAAAATAACGACAGCCTAAATTTTGCAGGAAAATGGATGGAACTAGAAAGCATAATTTTGAGTGAGGTAACCCAGACACAGAAAGACAATTATCACATTTACTCACTCATAGGTGGTTTTTAAACATAAGGCAAAGAAAACCATCTTACAAACCACAATCCCAGAGAATTTAGACAACAATACGGACACTAAGAGAGACCTACATAGATATAATCTACGTGGGAAGTAGAAAGTATAAAAAGACAAGCTCTCCTGAATAAATTGGGAGCATGGGGGCCTTGAGGGAGGGTTGAGGGAGGGAGTGGAGTGGCAGGGAGGGGAGCAGAGAAAAAAATTTAAAAAAAAACTTTAGATCAAAAAAATTATAATTTTGTGTGTGTGTGTGTGTGTGTGTGTGTGTGTGTGTGTGTGTGTGTGTGTGTGTGTGATTGCCATGGTTTACATGTAGAGGTCAGAGGACAATTTTGTGGAGTGATTCTCTTCTTTACACAGGTTCAAGGGACTGAACTCAGGTTTTGAGACTTGCACAGCAAACCTTAACACGCTGAGCTGTCTCCCAGGCTTTTTCAGCTATTTCTCCACGATTCAGTCATACAAAGCTGCTTCTCTGAGAAAGAATGATAAAGTTTCTTCAACAACTTTTCGATACTATGATGTCACTCAACACAACACTCCACACACACCAAAAATTTGCATTCTGGATAATCGTTGAGGAAATGTCCTCAAAGACACAAGAAACTTAAGGTTCAAAGGCAGAACACAAAAAGATCCAAAAAAAAAAATGTGGCTCAGTCAGAGGTAAGCAGAATCAAAACCATAAAGTTCAAAACATATGCTTTAAAAATATTCACACCCTCACGTGAAGCATTCTCTTCTTGTGTAATTAAACCAGGTATTATAGGTGTTTTTCAGAAATCCTCTTAGTTTGTCTTTGGAGGAAAACTATTCAGTTCTAAGATTTATGGTGTTTGGGAGCTCATGGTCCAGGCTAAAAAGCCATAGGCAGCGTAGGGCAGCTCACCCAGACACAGCAGCATGGAAGAGGTTTAAGGTGGAGTGAGGAGCAATTGCAGCTCCCTTCCCAGAGGCAGCTCCTCCACGCTGAAGACCAGCTTAGGATGACCTGAAAACTCTCAGTCTCCTTGAGAGGTAACCAGGCGATATTCAGGTGTCCCTTTCATGATGCCCAAGAAGCAGAATAATGCTGCAGGGCCCATCCCTGACTTGGTGATTTCTCTCATTCATGATAGTTCAGGCTATCTTCCTCTGGCCCTTCATTCCATGTTATGTCGGAGCTGGTGAGCTCTGTTAGAATTTCAGAATTTTTTAAAGAAGAACTAAAACCTCTATGAAGCATGTTAGAGAATTTTATGTGGGCAGCTGCAGAAGGCAAAGCTCTGAACTAAGGGAAATAAAGATTTCTACACCCTCCACACACACTGCCCCATTCTTTTCCTTCCTCTAATGAGAACAGAGAGGGATGGGTGTCAGAGGACTCCCAGCATTTGGAGTCTCAACAGTAGATGGTCTGTAGTTACTTTTCTCTTTGCTGAGATACCTGGCAAAAAGAGCCTAAGGAAGGAGGGTGTGTTTCAGCTCATGGCTGGAGAGAACACCGTCCGCTGTGGTGGGGAAGCATGGTGGCAGGTGACTGAGGCAGCTGCTCAGATTCCAGCAAGAAGCAGAGAGAGACGAATACCATACGGTCCAGCCCGTAGAGTGGCGCCCACATTCTGGCCATGCCTTTCCTCCTCAGGTAGACCCTTCTAGTAACACACAGGCATGTGCATGTGTGCACACACACACAGGAGGGAGGGAGGGAAGGAGAGAGAGAGAGAGAGAGAGAGAGAGAGAGAGAGAGAGAGAGAGATTCATTCTCCTAAGTGATTCTAAATGAAGTCAAGTTGTCAATGAACACAGACAAACCCTCCCTCGCAGGGTGGATCCTGCCTGTCTTCTCCACGTATTAGAAGTATACACTGACGCACTTATAGCCCAAACTCTGCTTTCCCCTCAGTCACTGTGTACTCAGAAACAGTCTTCCATCAGGACTAAACTGTAGCAAACCCCTGACACCTTGCTGGGTGTGACCCTGGCAAGCATCTGAGTCAAGCTGTGAGGACCTGTCCCTCTCCTGGTGGCTTTACGCTCCTTGCCATAGCTGCTATACTTGACTGAGTCCGGCCCCTTCCATTCTTCCCTCTACATGCAGTGCTCCCTTGCCCTGGGACTCTCCCCTTGCAACACCCCCACCCCATTGTCACTGAGCCACTCTCCACATGCTGCTTTCCAGAAAAGCCCTTGGGTTAGATGGTGCGAGGGAGCGACTTGTGTGCCTGTCCCTCAAATCCTCTGCAGAATGTGGCCTTAATGAAAGGACACTGTTTGAAAGCAGCCAGATTAAAATGAAGTCACTAAGATGACTCACCAGGTATTAACTGGTGACATTATCCAAAGAGGAACATGTAGACAGGGATACAGAAGGAAGACGTGGTGAGCAAGGCTACAGCTAGCTTACACAACGGCCCTCCTAACCCTCCCCAAAGGGGGCCTGTTGTCACAGCCCAACACCTTACCTCCCGTGTCAAGCTTCTGGAACTGCATGAAAAAATAACGTGTGTGTGTGTCTCTCTCTGTGTGTGTGTGTGTGTGTGTGTGTGTGAGCGCATGTGTGCATGCTCAAATGCATGTCAGGAGTCATTCTCCATTGATTTTTTACCTTATTCATTGAGGCATGGTCTCTCAGTGAAATCCAGAGCTCACCAATGTGGCTAGTGTTCCTAGCCAGACTGCTTTAGGATTCCCTGTCCCCCTCTCCCATCACAGCTGAGTAACCACATCCACTTCCCAATCAATCACAGCTGGGTAACCACATCCCCTCCCATCACAGCTGGGTAACCACATCCCCTCCCATCACAGCTGGGTAACCACACCCTCTTCCCATCACAGCTGGGTAACCACATCCCCTCCCATCACAGTTGGGTAACCACACCCTCTTCCCATCACAGCTGGGTAACCACATCCCCTCCCATCACAGCTGGGTAACCACATCCACTCACTCTTTTGTTGTTGTTTAATTTATCACCATTTTTGAGACTGGGTCTCACTGTGTAGCACTAGCTGGCCTCAGACTCATAGAGATCTGCATGCCTCTGCATCCACAATCCTGGAGTTAAAGGTATGTGTCACAAGGCCCAGAGCATCCAACATCTACGTGAGTCCTAGGGATCCGACCTCTGGTCCTTCCGCTGGGACTCTAACCACTGGTCCATCTCCCCAGCACAAGTGTCTGCTGTTTAAACCATCAGGGGCATCGTGCTGTGGTTAGGAAGCTGGGCAGACCGCTGCTCTCACCCAGCGCCTGTTCTCTGTTAACTCGGAGTCACGAGTGCTTCAGTCCACCTGTTCCTCCAGTCCACTTTTATATTCCCCCTTCCTCTCTTCTTCTCTCCCTCCCTCCCTTCTCCTCTCTCCCCTTCTCAGACAGTTTTGTTCACAATTTTCAAATTAAAAACACAAATGGAAAACCAGAAGGGGATATTATCCACAGTCCTTTGGGGGCTGGAAGTAGCTGGGAAGGTCTGTGGGACCAGAGAGACTAGTGTCAAGGGACCTGCCTGCGTCTCTGCCCTGTCCCAGCCTGTACAAGCTGCTGGACTCTGATGCCATGATGTCCATTTCCAAAGTAGAGTTCCAGACACCCTAACCTTTTCAGCATTTACATTGCGATAACACTTGTCAAGTGCTTTCATCATCAGCTCCATGCAAGTGTTTATCACTAACTCTGCTGTCACCCGTGTTTGAAGATGTTCATACTCCTCACCACCTCAGCCAATGCTGGGGCCTACTTCCCCTCCCAAATGAACCTCTTCTAGGCTGGGGTCTACTTCCCCTCCCAAATGAACCTCCTCCATGCTGGGGTCTACTTCCCTTCTCAAGTGAACTCTGGCCTGTGACTTGTACCAACCAATAGACCTGAGGTTTGGAAGTCAATGAGACAAGCAGTGTCCAGGAGAGAGGCCTGGGCCTCAGGGCTGGGGTAGAGAGACTCAGTCATCCAGAGTAGCATGCATCTGTGCTGCAGTCAGTGGCAGTTTGAGGTTGAAGGGAAGAAGGCAGCTGGAAAAGGGCCCTAGCAGAGCAGCTGAAAGACACAAGAAAGATAAAAACATTCTCACGCTCAAGTAGGCTGAAGTTGGCTAAAGACAGGAGAATGGATGGTACCTTTCCCCCCAAGTCCTACCTGAGCTGGAGATTGTGGGTTTGCATGAAGAGGAGGAAGGAAGGATGGAAAGACAGACGGGATGCTAGAGGGACAGATGGAAGGATGGATGTAGAGGAAGTACAAAGATTTCAGAGTCAAAATCTATACTGCTCACCAGCTGCAAGACTCTGCAAGTTCGGGACTGAGGCAGTGGGACCTCCATTTGGGGATCACTGCCCCCCCCATGCAATTTTCTCTTGGTTTGCATTTCCTAGACTCCTGCACATAGACGTGGTCAGGCTTTTGTGTTTACAGCATGAGGTGTGTGCTACTTGTCCACCTGGCCCAGAAAAGTCACCAAAAAAGTCACCAGAAAAGTCGGAAACCCCGTCTGGGCAGCTGCCTTCCCAACTGTAGTTACCTGTTTTTCTCATTGCTGTGACTATAGCAGATTTGAGAAGGAGGGGCTTATTTTCCCTTGTGGTTTTAAGGAGTGGTCCATTGTGGCAGCTGGAGTTTGTGGCAGCTGGCCACAATGCACCTGTCTTCAGAAAACAGAGCTGGTTGCTGGTATTCAACTTCATTCTCCTCCTTATTCCTCGCAGGATGCCAGTCCCCTGGACAGAACCACCCACATTTAGAGTGGCACTTCCTGTTTGAATTAACCTGATGGAGAACTCCCTCACAGACATGGGCAGAGGTGTGTCTCCTAGATGATTCTAGAGTCCATAAAACAGACAATCAATGTTGATCATCCCACCAGCCTTGACAAGAAAGAAATGTGTTACATACGTCAAGCCATTGTTATTTGGGGGTCATTTTGTTTTGATAAACTAATGCATTCTGCTTATGGGATTGTTGTATGGTCCGGAAGAGTTGGTGAGGAGTTGGTGAGGGGTGTGGCCATAAGAGAAAGAGAAGGGAAGATAGACCAAGGTCCTTCTGCAGAAGCTCCTCTCGCACTTTGTAGAGGAGTGTAGAGAAGCAAAGGAAAAGTTTGGAGATGAAGAAAACTGACACCGTCTGAAAATCCCAGATTGCAGGACCCTCAAGCAAGAAGAGGAGACAACCATGCAGCTGCTGATGGTGATACTATAAGGAAAGGCGAAGTGGTAGCCATGGCAACAGGCTTCCAGCAAGGCTGCCAATCAGAATCCAGGAGTGCAGTGGCCTGGCAGGGATAAACCAACAGGGAAATGTTAGAGACCGGATGCTGAGGCAGGACGGAGGCAGGGCCTGGTGTCCACTAGGGGCCTGCACATCACAACTCCCCTTGCCTTGCTCTCCCTCCCCATCAGCTCTGTGAGGCTTTGGTGACTCTAAGTGGCAGGATGAGCAGGGGACGATGAAATGCTGCCGAGTGGGGATTTGCTTGAGTCCTCTCCTCACCCGTGTTTCTGTCTTTCCCTGAAGAATTTCTCACAGTTCCTCTCTGGCTGCTACCCAGACAGAGTCCAGCCCAGTCACCACACCCAGGAGCACTACTAGATGACATTCAGCCCCGAACGCTAATCACCCACTTAAGAATGTCCACAAGTATGGGTTTGTAAAGCTTGTTGGAAGGATAACGGATAATCCGGGTGGATCTCAGAGACAAGCTTCCTGCCATTGTTCATGTATTTGCTGTATCCACCCGCTCCCTTCACAGATTAACTCCTCAGGTCCTTTTCCCAAGTGGTAGAGAAACCCACTTGCCTTTATTACAGTCTGCATTTCTGCTTCTAGTATTTCCCCTCTAGAAATACTAGAAACCTCAAGTTTTTCAGCGGCAGGATTTGTAGCAAGATGGAGCTAAGTGGATGCCTTCCACAGGAGCATTTCAACTTTGGCGGATCTTCCTTTTTAGGTACTGGCAAAGAGGTGACATTTGATGGTGAGGGCGTAGCTTGGTTGGTAGAGGACTTGTCTAGCACCCCCAAAGCCCTGACCCAATTGCCAGCACTGCATTAAGCAGGCAAGCTGATACACACCTGTAATCCAGCAGTTGTGGGCTTGGGGCATGGAGGTCAGAAGGGCTAACCTGGGATACATGAGACCCTATTTTCCTGGTTGGGTTTTTTTGTTTTGTTTTGTTTTGTTTGATTTTGTCAACTTGGCAGAAGCTACAGTTTGGTGGAAAGAGGGAAGTTCAGTGGAGAAAAAGTCCTCATCAGATTGGCCTGAGGGAAAGCCTGAGGGGCGTCTTCCTGAGTAATAATTAATGTGGGGAGGCCCAGATCATATGGGTGGTGCCACTTCTGGGGCTGTTGTCCTATAGAGAAAGTAGGCTGAGCAAGCCCATAAGCACCACTCCTCCATGCCTTTGCTTCAGTTCCTACTTCCTCTTCCTCCCTGAGTTTCTGCTCTGACTTATGTCAGTGATGGAGTGTGACCTAAGACCCATAAGCTCCCCAAGTGGCTTCTGGGCATGGGGCTTTATCAGAGAAACAGAAGTCTAAATAATACACTGTCTTGAAAAGCAAGCAAGCAAGCAAACATACAATAAAAAGAGGCTGCATTCTCAGAAGAAACACAAATAGATAATAAGCATTTTTAAAAGGTGTGCAACATCTCTAAGCATAAGAGAAATGCAAGTCAAAACTGCTCTAAAATTCCATCTCCCCTCAGCAATTAGGAAAAGCGACCAGCCCAGATCCCATCAATGACAGCTGGATAACAACAATGTGGTCCATATGCACTTGGAATCCTACTCAGCACTATCGAAAGAAAAATGAAATTAAGAAATTTGCAGGAAAATGGATGGAACGGAACAAAAAAAGTTAAACTAAATGAGGTAAGTCGGGCCAGAAAGACATACACCACATGTGTGTATCATACGTGGATCATAGCTTCAAACTAACTTTTTGTGTTAACTTGGAATGTCTGTAGGGACCAGGAAGCCACAAAAGGGTCATGGGTGCAAGAGAGACAGGCTTGAAGAGGCTAGATGACAGAACTCTTAAAGATGAAGCTAGAGGAAATGAACAGTGGGATTTAAACAGGGCAGGGGTTAGGGACAGGGAACAGAGGGAATGACAGAATGTTCCCTTAAATAAGGGTGTACAAACAATATGCATGGACGTGTCCTACTCTATAAGCTAATTAAAATACACTTAAGAGTTTGAGTGGAGATATTCTACCTGAAGCTAATGCCCATCTTAGATTCCATGGGTGATCAAACAAAAATCCCAGTGCTCCCGCAGGCTACCTCTCTGTGAGTTGTAAGTCAGGAAGTCCCTGGCAGCTCTGGAAACAAAGCACACCTATTGCCATTGCTCTTGGTTGCCCACCGAGAGTAGACGGTAAGAGCCTGTTTCTGAGGATACAGCAAACCTTGGCTGCAGAAGTCATGCTGGACCTGAACTGCAAACTGCCTCCCACTGACTAGTGTATGAGGGCTAGAAGGCGCTGTGCGAGCTGCCGAGCATGGGGAGAGGCATGGCATGAAGGTCTTCCCCTGCTGAGAATCCTACCATCTCCAACACCAGCCGTCAGGCAAGCTGTGCCTGCCGCTACCAGAGTGGCGGGACTGCTTTGGAGGGAACCGGCTCCTTTCTGCTCGGATTGGAGGCCTGCTCTACAGAGGAAATCATGCTTGTTACTCTTCACCTGGACAACCACCCGTGGCTGGGGAGGTCACGAGCCCAGGTGGGAGCTTACTGCTGTTGTTTTGCTAGATCGGTATCATATCCAATTACCTCTAAATGTGCATATTTACAATCATAGACAAATGCTATTCTTAGCCTTAATCAGAGTTTCTCTTTGCAGTGAGTGGTGACGAATGCAGAGTCTTGTGGTTGGTGAAGCTGCTGAAAATGAGTGATGGCCTAGTGTGCAGCCTTCACAAGACATTCCTGCCTCTGAAGCTGGGGGGACGTTGCAGAAGAGCTCGGTGACGGCGGAAAGCTCTGACACTCTAGTGTGCACATGACAGGACCATTGTGATTAAAGTCACAGCAGCTGAGTTGCCTGCACTGGGACCATCAACAGTTGGTCAAGAATGGGGATGGGGCTTATGGGACCCTACCCTCCCTGGTGAACTATTGGCTATTGATGGATGCTGGGTGTGGGTGTGGGGCGCTGATGTTCTCAGTTATGTGCCCACCGGTAAGCCTACCAGGCTCCATTGGATAGTCCTACAGCTCTGGACACACAGACGGCTCTGGTTAAACTCAGTGGGTTACACAAAAATACACAAAGACATGAATTGGGTTTCTAGGAAAGGGGTTTGTAGGGAAAGAGGTTGTTCATGGGGGCAGGAAGCAGATAAGAGAGGATACGTGTATGAAACTGTCAAGGGACAGATTTAGTCAAAAATGAAAGTAAGGACAATCTTCAAAAACTTACCAAATCACAGTTCTTTTGTGGGGGTAGGGGGGTTCAGACTATGCTGGGGGCCAGGCCCCAGGGGTTGACAGGTTCCTGAAAGGAGGCAAGGAGTGGGTGAGGGAAGGCTTGAGCGAGCCCATGATGGTGGCAAGAACCTCTCAGCCTGCTTGACTCACCATCAGGGTGTTTCCTTACTTAAATAGAATTCAGTGAGCAGAGATAGACTCATGTTGTTCCAAAACATAAATCATACCATTTTTGTTTCTGGACGTGTATTTAACTTTTTCTTGTATATCTTTTAGTCATCATTAATAAGCCATGAAAGAACATCTTTTTTTTTTTTTTTTTCGAGACAGGATTTCTCTGTAGCCTTGGAGCCTGTCCTGGAACTAGCTCTGTAGACCAGGCTGGTCTCAAACTCACAGAGATCCACCTGCCTCTGCCTCCCAAGTGCTGACTAAAGGCATACGCTACCACCGCCCAGCTAGAACAAAGTTATCTTTTACAATCAATTTTACTTATCAACTCCATAACCCAGTTTTTAAGAATAAAGAGGCTTATGACAGCCCATTCTCAGGCTGGCCGTTCTCGTGCCTTCAAGGACACTAGACAGAAACAATTCTCCCAGTCGCCGCTGAGCAGACTGCCATAGTCTGAGCAGTGTGTTGTTAACTCTTAATGGTCAACATGTCGAAGAAGAATCCTCAGGCCAAAGCTGCTGTAGCTATTGTTCAAATCCTGACATAATACAATGTGTGCATTTTACATCTTTACAGAACTTGTTTAGATACCTAATCCTGGCATTCTTTTGTTCCTTGGTCACATGACACCACAGAGGCTCTGCATGGGCTGATTCTTCTAAGAAGGGAAGGCCCTGACACCTCATTCCTTATCATCTTTCCACTCCATTCTTTGTCCATCACTGTAAGTCTCTGTGTAGGGCAGAGGTAGCTTCAGCTAATCTAACTTTGTCGCTGTATATGCCAGGTAATTGCCTGAGGATATAGTAGGAAGAGGTCTGTAATCTATGATCTTTATAAAAAAAAGGATTTATTTATTTATTATATATACAGTGTTCTGCCTGCATGTATGCCTGCAGGCCAGAAGAGGGCATCAGATCTCATTACAGATGGTTGTGAGCCACCATATGGTTGCTGGGAATTGAACTCAGGACCTCTGGAAAAACAGCCAGTGCTCTTAACCTCTGAGCCATCTCTCCAGCCCCACTTGTTGACCTTTTAAGTTTATGTTGTTTTGAATATCTTGTTCCTGCATAAGTACAGGGACAGATGTTTCAAGAATATCTCAGAGCCTCATAAAGAGACCTCTGCCTTCTGTATGTGTGTCACAATCTCCAAGGCATAAGGAAGACCTTCAAGTAGGTAAGGCTACCTCCCTAAAAGCAGGAGGGGTAGCATGTTCAGGAGGTTCCTGAGGAAGCTTAGAAGCAGTACTCCTGAGAGAAGGCATAAATGATTCATAAGAGATTTCCAATCAATCCAATAACCCCAAATCGTACAAATATTAAAAGCCCCCCAAACATGCAACATGCTGAGATCAAAACCGAACGTGGCACGGCAGCCAGCGTGTGGCTGAGCTCTGCTGGTTCTTTGTCAGGCAGCTGTGCTGGCTTTGTAACTTCTGCTGTTCCCATCAGATATGGCTGCATCAAGACTAGCCACAAACTCGCAGAGATCCGCCTGCCTCTGCCTCCAGAGTGCTGGGACTAAAAGCGTGTGCTAGCGCCACATGGCCCAAATCACAGTTCTTAAAATGATAAAAATGAGCATGTGTTAAAGATGGCATCTGTCTAACTCATTGAGGGAACCCACCAGATGTTCTGACTGGCTCAAAAGAGAAGTCAGAGAGCACAAGCGACACTCATGGCTTCAACTGGATAGCTTAAAAATACTTGGAAGTCATGTGTGCCGAGACAGTTGCCACCATTTCCTAAACAATACACGGCATAACAGCTATTCACATACGAAACGCTATAAGAAATTTGGAGATGACTCAAATTACATATGAGAATATGTCCATGTTGTGTGCGAACACTGCACCCATCAAGTAAGCTCAACACTCTTAGAAGACACGGCGAGAAAAGTCCTCTGAAATTCTAGGCGTAAAGAATGTTGAAATAAAAGTACCCACCATCTTTTCCTTGGTGTCTGGCAGAGCTGCCCTTCCTTTGAGCACAGTTCTCTGTCAAGAAGCAGCTGTTTAACCTTGCCACAAACCACCTACAATTTACAGAACAGAAAGAGCCAAATGACCCAAAAGCATAGCTTCCACTGAAAAGGTTTTTTTTTTTCCCTCATACATTTAAGACCAATGCTTCTGGTCCCAGAATTCATTTTCTGCAGTCTTCTGTGAGTGGCTTGGGCAAACTGGGTTTGAACATCTTCAGTGCACATCAGTCTAGGCAGAACTATTAGCAATTTCCCCTCAACGATGTGAAAACTGCCCTGAAGGTAGCATCTTATGCAGTCCTTGTCGCAAACTGTGTTAGCACACATTTCGGCGGTAAGAAAATGGGTCTAATTGCAAGCAGCTTTGCAATGGGTCACACAACTGACCAGGAGCTATATCTGACCCTGTCTAATTTTCATAAAAGAGCATTAATCTTGCCTGACGCTGAATTTAAAACCAGAGAGTCAAGCTGGTAGGAAGAATCAGAAGGCCTACTATCTCGTCCAAAGGTTTCCCGCTAAACGCAAGTCAGTTTTCTCTACTGCAAAACAGGGCAGACAAGACGGTCTCGTGGCCTTTTTTGTTCTCCGTTCCTACGACTGCGCGCATGCCAATGGGATGTCTTGTTTCACATTTCAGTGAAGTCTCATCTATGTCAGACTGCCACTGCAGTTTAGGAAGGGAAGGCGAGTCACAGCATACAACAGAACTCACGTGGGAGGTTTATTTGCCATGGGGGTTACAGAGGTAGCCTCTGGAAGCTGAGAGCAGAGTAAGGGGGAGGGGGCGAGAAGGGGTTTGCCTTTTATGAGGAGATACAGCGCAGTACACAGGGAGTGTCTGTACTTGGGCGGAAACTGACGGTGTATCTATCCTCAGGTCCCCGAGAGCAGGCCAGCATAAACGCCTGGTACCAAGATATGCAGTCAAATACTATTCTGGATGTTTCTGTGAACGTATTTTCAGAACAAGAATAACACTTAAACGGGGAAAGCTGATGAGACTTATCCAATCAGCTGAAGGCTTTCACAGAATGACAATTGATAGCCTTGTCCAATCAACTGAAAGCTTTCACAGAGTGATGCTTGATGTCTGGCTCCTAATGAGAAGTTCTTTGGTGGCCAGCAAGAAGGCTAAGCGGATTAAGGCACTTGCTCCCAAACCTGAGGGAGGAACTGAGTTTGATCCCTGAACCCTACATGCTGGAAGAAGAGAACTGACTCTCTTCAAATTTTCCTCATACATACTGTAGCGCACGCGCGCACGCGCGCGCACACACACACACACACACACACACACACACACTCACAAGTAATAAATAATAAGAAATTAAAAACATTTAGTGAGTTCATCCAAACCTCCAAGCTGCTGGCCCATTCCCTCAGATTCTCAGATCTTTAGGTCTCTCCTATAAAGTGCAACAATTCCTAAAATCCCCTCTCTTCTGGTCATTTTTTTTCTGAAGACCCCCTAGTAAAATTAGACTTCCCCAGAAGTTTCTGAAGTCTGATAAAGCCTGTGGCTTCCTGCCTTCCTGTACAGAGCAGTGTTGTATATGGTCACTACATACTACCACTACCCTCAATTCATTCTGTAAAGTGCAGCACATTTATTCAGTAGGGAGAGGAAAAGAACGAGGTTTAAAGGCAGAAGCAGATGACTTCATAAATGGCCTTTTGTGGTTTTGACATTCAGATGAAACTGATAAATGACCTAGGAGCCTGGGCTCCTGCCTCAGCTTCCAACTTAGTAGAGTCTGGTTTTCCCAGGCCACACATCTATGTGAGGCAGGAGGGGGTCACTAAAGCTGAAAATAGCCATTTGACGTGTGGGTTTATTAAAGCTCAGATGGAATATAACTGGAAGGGCTAGTTGTGGACTGGGTATGACTCTACCTGACAAAATAGCCAGCATCAGGACCATTTGAGTCACTACACCAAATCCACCAATGACCTGAAGCGAACAGGGCTCCAGTTTCCCTTCTTTAAGCATAGAAAATGCCCCCGTGCCATTGAGGTCCTGTAGCGTGCCAGGCTGTGATCACCTTTCTGTTGCTGCCCGCAGGGATTTGTCTTGGCTTTCAGTTCCAGAGCGAACAGTCCGTCATGATGGTCAGGGCTGGACAGCAGGAGCATGTGGTGGAGCTGGCAGCCAGGCTCACAGTCACTAGTTCCATCCCCATACCAGAAGCAGGGAGAAACAGAGAGGAGAGAGGGGGGCCGTCCCAGTGAGGTACTTCCCCCAGCAAGCCTCTACCTCCTAGGGCTCCCCTAACCTCTCCACACAGCACCACCAAGAATGGGTCAAGTTTTCAAAGACATGAGCCGATGGGGGCACTTCTCATTCAAACTACATCTTCTAGTATCTTTTTATTTTCTTTCAATGAATAAGAGCACCAATGTAGGCCAGGCAGTGGTGGCCCACACCTTTAATCCAGCACTGGGAGGCAGAGGCAGGTGGATCTCTGTGAGTTCAAGGCCAGCCTGGTCTACAGAGTGAGTGCTAAGACAGCCAAGGCTGCACAGTGAAACCCTGTCTCAAATAAATAAATAAATACCAGAAGAACACTTCAGTACTTACCCAGTAAAATGGCCACAAAGCTAGCCAAAAACAGAGACAGAGACCTAGGCCACTTACTCCAGCTGTGGGGAGCAATGTGGGATGAGATGTTTGGTGGGAAAAGGCCAGGAGATGTGGCCAGAGCACAGACAAGAGAAAGGACAACAGGGGACAACACTGGCTGCACTAGGGATTTGCGTGTTAGCTTAAGGCGTGTGTGGTGGTTTTCCTGTGACTCTCAGTTTTTCACTCTTCCTTCTGGCCCAAGAATTATTTTCAGTCATTGCCATGGAACTTTCGGTGCCTCTTTTAGGAAGAGTGTGAGTATGCACCTTGTTGCCATTCATCTTATCACAGTACAGGTTTATTCAGCATGAAAAAGAACAAAATTGCGACATTTGCACAAAGCTAGATGGAACTGGAAAGCTTGTTACGCAAATTGCCAGACTCAAGATGTTAAGTATTACAATCTTTCTTTCCCATGCAGATTCTAGACTAAAAACACAAGTGTCATGAAAGTAGAAGAGGGATTGGGGGGGAGAAGGATGGGGACAATCAGAACACGGAGGTCAGGCAGAGAAACACAAATACTGTGCTTTCTGTCTCATGGAATCTAGATTTGAAAATACAAATCTGTACCTGCGCATGTGTCTATCCCCTGCCATGCACCCATAAGACACTGAAAGCAGAGGTGGGGCTGCTTGGGAGGAGCCGGGGGTAGGGGTTGGGGGTAGGGGTGGGGGGATACTGGTGGGACGGGGAGGTTGAGTAAAGTGCGGTGGTGCACATATGTGAGACACCAGAGCAAAACCATTATGTTCCCAGGAATTTTAGGAAAAGGGCCCACATGCTTTTCAACAGTTCTCTGGGCTTTTATCACCTGCTGCCATTAGAGATATGTCTCAGAGAACCTGCTCCTTCTGCTGGGCTGGACAATGAACCTGGCCTATGGTACATATTACAGTGAACCCACAGTGACCCACAGGGACCCACAGGGACCCACAGAGACCCACAGTGACTCTCAGTGACCACAGTGACCCATAGAGACCCACATGACCACCACTGACCTACAGCGACCCCCAGTGACCCCCAGTGACCACCACTGACCCACACTGACCCACAGAGACCCACAGCGACCCACAGTGACCCACAGCAACCCACAGTGACCCTCAGTGACCCACAGTGACCCACAATGACCACAAGCTGATAACAGTGAGAAAGATACACTCCTCTAACTACCCTCTGCGGCTGCTGGATCAGAGTCACCTTGTCCATGGGGATCCAACAAACACACTGTGGGCCACCAACACTCTGTAGCTGATGGCCGCAGGGACATCACTTAGCTGACGGCCACAGGAACATCACTTCCTTCTAGGCACTGTGGCTAGATAGCATTGTCTTGCCATGTAAGAGAAAGATTTCAAACTTAAATGGAAGCTTTATTTTTCCGGTGATGGAATATTCCATTCAGGCTTAGCAAAGAAATATGAGGACAGATGTTTCATGCTGGAAAAGGCCACTGGGGAAATGGCTTGGCCATGTGCGCTCACGCTCACAATCTGTGCTGCCATCAATGTAAGTTCAAGAAGATTTAACCTTTCTAAGGCTAAGGAGAAAAACTGGAATGCACATGTTCTTGCTTTAATTTCTTATGTTTCACATGGAAAAATTCAACAAGAGTGATTATTTATTATGTAGTAGACGAGAAAAGCTACTGGTGGGAGAATGCCCACTGTGTTTGTCAGCCTTCCGTCACTGTGGCAAAAGACGTGAGATCAACGTACAAAGAGGGAAGGTTGATTTTGACTCAGTTTCGTGGATTCAGACCGTGGCCAGGTGACTGTGGCGACCCAGTACTTCCCAGCGGGCACACAAACAACAGGAGAGGAAAAGTGGAGGGTGAGCTCTCAGTGTCCCTTCCATGAACAAACTTTCAATGATCTGTTCTTCCCTATACAGCAAGGATCCCACCTTCTGTGGTGCCATGGACTGTGGGCCTTCAGGGACAGTCAGCCCAAACCATGGTGCTAGTGATGAAGAGAAAAGGGAAAAGGAGAAAGAACAGCTCCAAAGCTGGCGAACACACTTACCTGAATGGCTTGTGACTCACTACGAGGAGGAAAGCAGAGAGACGCATCTGAAAACCTCTGGAAGTTTCCTCACGGTGGGCAGATTACGCCTCTCCATTACAGCACTTGTAAGGATAGCAGACAACGGAAAGGACAGTTGGCGTGCAGTAGACTGTAGTTGATTTTTATTTTACTCTTTGCCCTTTGGGGGCCTGCCACCATCTCCAAAATAAGTGCACAGAGACTGTCACCGAACCTGGACTGCAGGGGCCCCTCCATCTCTCCCTCCTCATTGCAGGAATTATGGGTATGTTCCTCTTTGCCTGGTTCTTGGCATTAGGTGTAACACAAATAGAGTGTCTCAGACACTGCAGCAAATAAATGGTTGCTAAGGGTCCAAACTGAGGTCCTCATGCTAGCATAGTAAGAACTTAACCAGGACCCATACATCTCTCCTGCTCAACAACAACCCTTTAAAATGTATTTTTTCACAGATGGTAAAACTGCAGTTAGGAGACTAAGTAATTT
Organism: Ondatra zibethicus; assembly: GCA_004026605.1. Taxonomy (NCBI): domain Eukaryota; kingdom Metazoa; phylum Chordata; class Mammalia; order Rodentia; family Cricetidae; genus Ondatra; species Ondatra zibethicus. The sequence goes on from PVIU01020101.1 coordinate 16,231, forward strand.
GTCTGTCACCATAGATTACCAAAAACAGAGCCAGGCCCTAGGTGTCTGTCTTAGTTAAGGTTTCTAGTGCCGTGAAGAGACACCATGACCACAGCAACTCTTATAAAGGAAAACATTTAATTGGGCTGGCTTACAGTTCAGAGGTTTAGTCCATTATCCTCATGGCAGGGAGCATGGCAGCATGCAGGCAGACATGGTGCTGGAGAAGGAGCTGATTCCAATCTTGATCAGAAAGCAACAGGAAGTGAACTGAGGCACTGGGCATGGCTTAAGCATATATGAGACCTCAAAGCCCACCTCCACAGTGATGACAAGGCCATACCCACTCCAAAAAAGCCACACCTCTATAGTGACACTCCCTATGACCTTATTGGGGCCAATTGCATTCTGACTATCACAATTGTTCTGAGATGGACTCGTCCATCAAAGTGGGAAAGAAAGGTAACTAAGATACAAAGAAAGCATTCTTTAACAGCCTAGCAGAGGATGCGTACGCGTGCATGGGTAGAGTTCCCTGTCTATGATCTGATGATCAGTGGAATACAGACTCTAGCTTGCAGTCCACACCACAGGGAAGCCAGTCACCCCAGGTACACTCTTCTGCGCTTTGTTAGCGTTTCTTCTAATCAGCTGCAGATCTGACCACAGCCTACTACCAAGCCCAGGCTTGGTTTTCTTTTCTTCTTTTCTGTTTGGCTCTCACTGGTACAGGTGTTTTTGATGCTGGTTTGTTGTATTTGGTCCTAAAGAATGTAAAAGAGTTTCATTTTATAACAGCATCCTTAGACAGGGATTATGTGAACATTTTCCTTTTTGTTTCGTTCAACAGAGAGACAATAGCAAACCAGAAAATCGGCTAGTATAAAGTGAACTTGAAACTGGGTTCCAATGTGCTAAGATTGCCACTGAGGTCAGGTAGGACCAGAAGAATAGAAGAGGTCATGAGGACAGATTACACCGCGGGGCTCTGTATCTAAAATGCAAAGCCAGAGGGCAAGAGGTCAGCCAAGATAATTCCAGAGCTCTGCATGAGATGGCGAGTGTTTAATGAAATTCACTTTTCAGTTCCTCACACCCAGATGTTCCCAAGGTGTAGCTGTAGGAAGCAGGGGCACCTGCCATTTTCCCTAAGGTCCATCAGACAATGCCAAGCTCTACACTAGACCCCTGGGATAGGAGTTGTGAGGGGGTGAGGCTGGCCAAGCCTCCCTTCCCTGCCATGAGTAGAGTTCCTCCAGAGCTGAGATGGGCAGCTTTCAGCAAGCATGAGGAGCTACCACAGATGGAGAGAGCAGTAGCAGGAGGGTTCCACATGTCATTTTATCTAACCCCTACAGCAAGCAGTGAAATGTTTGGTTTTCTCCGTTCTAAATGAGGATCCTGAGTACTGAAGGCTAAGTGACATAAAGCAGTGTCCATGCAGTGAGTTCACAGTGCTGGATCAGTGTCTGAATGGGGGTTGAGGGACGCCCAGACCCCAGACTTCTATCAGTATATGTGCCTTACCACGGGGACACCTAAGCCTGGATGACCAAAGATCCCTTCATAACCTAAAGAGGAGAGAGAGAGAGAGAGAGAGAGAGAGAGAGAGAGAGAGAGAGAGAGAGAGAGAGTCAGAAAGAAACAGGATATAAACTCACCCCAAAGACAGCAAGGTGTTAAAAAAAAAAAAGACTGAACAAAGATGCAGCCAACAGCAGGGCTCTATTCTTAACACTGTGGAAACAGAATTTAAAATCAAATACTTAAACTCAGTGCTTATCACACAGATCCAAAGAACATGTACAACAACACTGTAGCCATAGCCATATGATTTATTTCCAGGAAAATTGCTCAAATTCAAAACAGTTGTCTTCCCTCATTTAGAGAAGCAAGTAAAGAGGCTCATTGACATTAGTTTTTCACCAGTCATAATGCTGGTTATGGCAGAGCAACAGCAATCCCAGAACAGACCAAACAGAAGTACAACCATCGTGGGTAGTCTGAAACAAAATGGGTTCCTGTTGACCTGGAGGAGCCAATGCACAGAGGACACTACCTATCACATGGACTGTGCCAAGCAAGACTGGAGTGGGGGTCTGCCTCCTACAGGTCTGCCTGATGATGCAACACCGCCCAGCATGCAATATTGTAAAGAAGTTCATGTTGTGTGACACTATCTCTAGGGAGAGCTGATGTCTACTCACCTTAGATAGGGATCAGACAATAGACCAAAGGAAGAATATCACCAAAGTCCAAATTGATGAACCAATGAGTTTATTGGGGTTACTTCCAGGACTGTGGATGAGGGGTTACTTCCAGGACTGTGGATGAGGGGTTACTTCCAGGACTGTGGATGAGGGGTTCTTCCAGGACTGTGGATGAGGGGTTACTTCCAGGACTGTGGATGAAGGGTTACTTCCAGGACTGTGGATGAGGGGTTAATTCCAGAACTGTGGATGAGGGGTTACTTCCAGGACTGTGGATGAGCGGTTACTTCCAGGACTGTGGATGAGGGGTTACTTCCAGGACTGTGGATGAGGGGTTACTTCCAGAAGTATGAGCAACTCAAGGGCAGCAGCATCACTGAGAGTCCATCCTGAATGAGTGATGACACAAAAGCTGGACCACGGGCATTCTGCACCACTTGCAGGCAGCCCTTTAGTTTGGAGAATCTCCTCTCTACGACTTTCTTGATCAGTCTTTGCCCCGCCAGTTATTTCCTGCATCAAAGCCTTTGGCAGGGTGGGAGGTGGCAGTCCACAGTCCTGGAAGTAACCGCTCATCCACAGTCCTGGAAGTAACCCCTCATCCACAGTCCTGGAAGTAACCGCTCATCCACAGTCCTGGAAGTAACCCCTCATCCACAGTCCTGGAAGTAACCCCAATAAACTCATTGGTTCATCAATTTGGACTTTGGTGATATTCTTCCTTTGGTCTATTGTCTGATCCCTATCTAAGGTGAGTAGACATCAGCTCTCCCTAGAGTCTGCCCTTTGAACTGCTCTGCTACACAGGTCAACCATTCAGAAGGACAGATTCTTGCTCAAGCTCCCACATTGTCTTGAGTGACCCAACTTGGGCTTTTGGATTACAGGCTCCATGACATTTCCATTCCACCAGACTGGCTCTCCCCAGTAGACAGCGGTGCCGGGAGAATGAAAGGTCGGAGGAAGCTAAGATGACTGACGCACCTTTTTTTAAACACACATTGATCTATGTGCATGTGAGTACGTGTGTGTGTGTGTGAACATGTGTGTCCACAGAAGTATGAACATGGGCTGGAGTTAGATACAGGGAACCTGACCCTGATCCTCTACAGGCAGTAAGAGCTCTGAGCCCTCTTTCCAGTTCTCCAAAGGCATCTTTTAAAATAAACACACTAAAATTCCAAATTAACTGCTCCATCAAAACCCCCTCTTTAGGCCAAACCCCATAAAGCACTTGGAGGATGTATCCAGGTTTTGATGGGGCTGTAGTTTGACTAGGTAGTTACTTACTGGGACTCAAAGTTAACCCTAGAACTCTTCTGAGTGCACATTGCTGAGTCTGGAGGAATAAGGGATGATGTGCGCTCTTTCTAATGTAGACCAAAGACTAACGGTGATATAAAATGGCTACATTCCTTAACCAGCTCTCTTTGTTAGCCTCATAGATAAAAATATTTAGATTTAAAACAGATATTTTGGCAGATACCTGCTGAGGACACAGCCCAGAAAGTTCTGTGAGTTGGGCTATAAACATAAATGCTGGACTGGAGAGATGACTCGGTAGTTAAGAGGACTAGGTACACTCCCTGAGGAACCAGGTTCCATTCCTGGAATCCACATGGCAGCGCACAACCATCTGTAAACACAGCTCTAGGATTCTGACACCATCTTCTCAACAAAAATGTTAGGGGCAACTTTGATAATATCACTGTTTCAGCAGGATCAAACCTCAGATGGCACACCTGTTAGGTGGGTAAGCTTGGGCAGTTCATGTGACCCTTCTGAGTCGCATTCTTTTCTATAAAAATGGTGCCTCCACCCTGACTGAAAGCTATCACCGCTGATGGCTGCTGGGGGATGGGGAGCTGGTTTTCTTTAAGGGTGCAACCCCTTGTAGATCAATCATGCTCCAGGGAGTGGCACTGCACTCACGAGTATATGGGTAGCACAAGATGGATTCAGTGAATTCTACAAAAAGGAAAAAGAGCTCATAAATCTGGAAAGGGGAGGGAAGAGAGCGTGACAAGTTAGGGAGGAAAGTGGAGGTGGCTATGATCAAACACATTGTATGATGCACAAAATTCTCAAAGAATTAATTAAAATATTGTATTAAAACGGCGGGTGGTTCCACTCTTCGTAGGCTTGGGAAGAGGTGGGAGCATCTGTGGATGCAGCTGGATGGACTCCTGGTTCTCTGAGCCCTTCACCCTCTGCTGCTTCCTTTGCCTTTTGTATGCTAACGCTACTTGATTGTTTGAAGTTTGCCAAACCTCCTTTCAGTGTTTCCTCACTTTCCTAGAAGAATCTTCCCCTATTTGTTCTCTAGGCGAAAAAGAAAGGATAAAGCTCTCCTCACTTTTCCTCAGTTGGGCATGGTTTTCCTAGGCAGTCTTCAGTGTCTCCTCTATGCTCCCCACAACGTCCCCTGTTAAGACGTTCTTTTGTTTTTCTGAGAAGCCAACATGTTTCACTCCTCACTCAGCTCTTTGAATGTTTATTAACACTTGGTGCGCACCACAGAGTCCGACGCATGATAGACAGTAAGTGATTGCTGAATTGATAATTTCAGTGTAAAGTCTAAGCTGTGCTCAAGAAATTAAACCAAGAAAATCTTCTAGAGGCTGATGATACAACTGGGTAGTAGAAGACTTGTCTTTCATGTGACCTGAGATCAAGTTCCAGTTATGTATATGGCCCTCTGAGTCTCATTCTCACCTATAAAAATGGTGCCTATAGGAGCCTATATATATAACTAAAATATTTTGCCAAGTATGATGATACATGTCTGTAATTCTAGCACTTGAGAGGCAGAGGCAACATGATTAGAAATTCAAGGCCAGCAGCACTATATAAGATACTATCTCCAAATATTATAACTTAAACAAAAATCTCTTCTAGATGTAGGGGGCTGAGGAAAACTTGAATGAATGCATCCTGACTGAATGTGCACTGTTTGACACTGGCACAGCCATGTCCACAACTCCAATGCCTCAGACCCACAGGAGTGGTGAAGTCGCACCTAGCCTGGGGTAGGTAAGCTCTGAGGGGTGGCAAAGCCTCTGGTCTGAGTGTGAATGTTGACAGTGTATGCAAGTGTTTAAGAATGATTGACCAGTGTGTGCAAAAACTAGCAACCTCAGTTTCCTCCTCCTGGATGCTTACATCCTGAAACAATGCCCTCTGAGACCTCCTACTGAGACTAGCCAATCCTTTTCTCTGTTCTGCAGGCAGTAAACATGCTAGGGTTCCAGGTTGTGGCATAATCGGTGCGTTCCATCAGAGTGTGCACAGCTCACCTGGTCCCAGGTTTTCTGTATATGCATCCTTGTGTCTGTTCATTCCCTCACGGCCCTAGTTGGTTTCTGGGGTTCTGGAGCCAAGCCACATAGTCCACGACAATTAGAAGTACTAACACTCTTAGTACAACTGGATGATCTAGCCATTAAACCTAAAATGCATTTTCAATTTGATTTTAATTGAGCCTTAAAGCTTTGGAATTACAGTCCAAGGAGAATTTGACCCAGAGGAGATTGCAATTCATTTTGTGATGGAAAGAGGTTCTAAAGGCCAGTGAAAGGAAGCCGGGGCAATGCCCCAACTGGAGCCAGAGAAATTCCATGCAACTCTAATGCTGACTTCATGTCTCAAGTTATCACTGATAATTTTTTGTCATATAGTAAATATTCTGCATAGTAGTATGCTAGGAGATATGCAGATATAACAACATGAAGAATAACTCTTAGGGTGTTCTTCTTTTTACACCCCACACACTAGACCAAGGGTCTATGGGAACACACACTCCTTTCATGGCTCAAAGGGAACATTCAGTCCTTGAGTAACTCCCTATAATGGAAACAGCTAAGATCCAAATATGGAAACCAGCCCACTCACCCAGTTCAAAGCTTCTTAGGCCTGAAAAGTGCTGGTGGTCACGCAGCAAGGAGCATCGCTCAGCGGGAATCCCTGTTTGGTGCTTGTGCATTGTTGTTCCAGCTGAGAACTGACTTGAATGTAAGAAAGGCCAAGCCTTTGTTCCATATTCAGTGGAAAGTCTACCTTTGCATCAATACATAATTAAGCAAGAGGAGAACAGGGCCACCTTGCAGGTGGCCACAGCAGGAGCTGGCAAGCATGGCTAGAAAGGCTTTCTTCCTTATTTCCTGATTTGTGCACTTCCCCAGCAACACCTCAGAGTGTATAATCTCCGCTGTACAAAATGGGGCAATCTTGTGCCCCTAGCCCTGAGTTTAGCAATAGGGATTTAATCCTGCCTGATGATACCTGAAGGATCACAGGTGGGTTACATTGCTTTCCATATCTGAAAAAGAAAAAGCATGAAGCCAGGCGGTAGTGGTGCATGCCTTTAAACCCAGCACTGGGAAGGCAGAGGCAGGCAGATCTCTATGAATTCGAGACCAGCCTGATCTACAAGAGCTAGTTACAGGACAGGCTCCAAAAGCTACAGAGGAACCCTATCTTGAAAAACCAAAAAAGAGAAGAAAAAGCATGGGGGTGTTCTTAGTTAAGGCTTTTATTGCTGTGAAGAGACACCATGACTATGGCAACTCTTAGAAAAGAAAATATTTAATTGGGTGGCTTACAGTTTCAGAGGTTTAGTACATTATCGTCATGGGGGGGGGGACAATATAGTGCACAGGAATACATGGTGCTGGAGAAGTAGCTGAGAGTTCTACATCTTGACCCACAGGCAACAGGAAGGGAGTTGTGTCAGTGGGCATAGCCCACTCACACAGTGACACACTTCCTCCAGCAAGACCATACCTACTCCACAAGGCCACACCTCCCACTAGCGCCACTCCTTTTGGGGAACATTGTCTTTCAAACCACTACAGTCGGGATTCTGAGAGCTTTCCCAGAGAGTGTATGGAACAATATAACTCATGCGCATGGCATTACGTGTAGCACACAGTGGTGGGTGTCCTGATGTTCCTTTATTGAAAGCAGGATACAGATGCACCATGCGGCAGGAAGTGAAAGGGCAGAGCGGGTGCAGAGGGCAGCTCCTTTGGTTTCTTTCTGTTTCCTCAGACTGAGGTGTGTAATTGGTTGGTGCTGTTCCTTTCATGCTTGAATGCCCAACCTGCAGATCTGCCCCCTTCTGGGCTTTCCTTCAGATACCATCATTCTGACAGGAGTTTGGCACTGTAAACAATGGTGCACAGAGGCAGTCCCTTACCCTCGTGGGTGCATTGTGAAAATATCCTTGATGTACCTGTAAATTCACATTTTTCATGCATTTTAAAGCACACATATCAAGTTCCATTTAGTAGACACGTTTGTCATAATTTACTTAACAAGATCTTGAATTGTTATATATATAGTATACATGTAACACACATATGTCATATATGTGTATATGATATATATACACACACACACCCTTCCAACTGCTTCATGAATATCTAAATGCAAGACATTCTTGCTCTGATGGGACTGGAGAGGTGGCTTAGCAGTTATGATCATTTGCTGCTCTTGCAGAGGATCCATGTTTGGTTCTCAGCATCACATCTGGCTAATCACAACTATTTATCATTCCATCTCCAGTGGATCTGATGTCTTCTTCTGGCATCTGTACATACATGGCATACATTCACACAAACACAAACACATAAATAAAAATACATTCTTAAGAAAAACCTTACCGTTGTTCGGATTATTTGTCCTTCAAAGGGTGTCTGTGTACATGTTCCAGAACATGCTGCCTTAATTTTGTGTGTAGAAGGAGAAAATCTGAACCTAGTGCCAAACACTTTGAAGTCACTCCAGTGCAACCAATAAACAGCAGGCGTGTGTCTTCATTGTCTCTCCACAGCCATCTTCTGTTGCCATTCCCTGTGGTTTTCACAGCTAACTTCCTAAAGCGGTCCAAGGCAAACCAGAAGAGCATTGCAGGAACTTGACAAATCTGCCTCTTCGATTGTGCTCTCCGAGAATAACCCGAGACAAGGACTCAATACACGTGGCTTGTCTGGAGGGGAGCTAATACAGGATGATATAAGAACGAAAAGGAGAATGGCCATGGCTTTACTAACCAGCTGTCACTGTGGGTAACTGAGACTTAATCTCCCAGAGGAACCAGTTACAGCCAGTATATGCACAAACCTCAGAACTGTGCCATCTTCCCTACAGGGAAGCTGGGATATGCACTCACCGCAGGAAGCCCTGAGTGAGTAAATCCTGAGAGGATGCATACTGTTGACATGGGCACAGCTATGTCAAGGACCACAGCATCGACCTGTGGAGGAAGTGCATGTGGTTAGTGCATACAGAAAATGGCCACCATAGCTTCCTCCTCCTGGATACTTAATGAAGCCTGTTCCCCTTTAGAGACTGCTCCTACCCAACCCCCTTGATCAAGTTGTACACATAAACCCTGCTCCCTTGTTCAGCAGCAGACAATAACCCTGACTTCCTGTTTCTGTGTATAATAACCTTCCACCTTGTTTATCTGTATATAATAACTTGCCCCTTTGTTTATCTGTATATAATAACCTGCCCCTTGTTTATCTGTATATAATAACCTGCCCCTTGTTTATCTGTATATAATAACCTGCCCCTTGTTTATCTGTATATAATAACCTGCCCCTTGTTTATCTGTATATAACAACCTGCCCCTTGTTTATCTGTGTATAATAACCTACCCCTTGTTTATCTGTATATAATAACCTGCCCCTTGTTTATCTGTGTATAATAACCTGCCCCTTGTTTATCTGTGTATAATAACCTGCCCCTTGCTTATCTGTATATAATAACCTGTTTCCTTGTTCACCTGCATGAAATAACCTTGGCATCCTGTGCAACTCTATATAATAAACAAGCTGAGCTTCCAGAGTGCTAAGACTTCTGCACTAAGAGCTTAGTCTACCTGATGCCAGCTATCTTCATGTCTGACTTTCTGTCTCCCTGTCTGTTTGCATCTCTTCATTCTACCACTGCCTCCAGTCAGGACAGGTTCCTGGAGCCATGTAAAGGACTCAACAGCCACCACCTCTTGTTAGTCATTGATAGAAAGCTATGCTGAAGGACACTAATACTCTGACATCTCTGACACAGAGAAAACCCTTAGGCAATGGGATGCAAGCACTGGCAGCTGGAAATCCCGGCACCCACTGGCAATGCATGGCTGATCATGGAAGGATGGGTGCCATTATCCTGGGAAATCCACAGCTAAACTCCTGGAACAGAACCATTCAGTCCTCAGAAGAAGATAGTCACACTCTGAAATCCATGTTCTTTCTCTATAGTGTACCCACTAAACATGGTTGAGCTATGGGGACAGACTGGCACACGATCGTAGGAAGCAAGTGTCATGTCTGAAATGCTCCTAGGCTCATGCGTTTGAACACTTTGTCTCCAGCTCTAAGTGAGCCTTGAAGTGGGGCCTAGTTGGAGGAACATCCTCGCTGGGCTTCCTGAGTGTGGATGCAATGGGCCAAGCTACCTCACACTCTGGTCACCGTGCCCTCCACACCATGACAGAACTGTAAACTCAGACGAGCCTGTGTTCCCTTAGGTTGTTTCTCATCAGACGTCCAATTGTGACAGTGATAAAGTAACTAATGCCAAGTATGGAGCCAGCTAGGACTGACTGACACTCGCTTCTCAGGCACTGAGTCGAGCGTCTCTCGTCTCACGTCTACCTGGCCCACCAACAAATAAGAGAGTATGAAGGCAATTTGACGCAGTCCCTGATTTATTTGTCACCTAGTAAGAGGGACAGAACTCCCAGATCAGAAGACAGGAAGAGAGGGCAGAGGTATCTGCATAGCATGTTAGGATGGAGATTAAAGAGCCTCGGAGATTTCCAGAGTCAGGTGTGGTCAGGCGAATGCGAGTCCTAAGCGACGAGCAGAGCTCTTGGATGAAGACCATCTGCAGAGAGGAGAGAACACAGGACACTGTTAGGTATGCAGGAAGGTTTTGTGTGACTGAAGAGTGGTGGGCAAGACCAGGCAAGAATGGACATGATGATGGCTGAGCTGGCCTAGTGCTGACAGAACAGCCAAGAACTAGACAGACACCCTAAGTTCTCTGAGAGCTTGGAAGCAATCACAGAAACTAGCAAGCATATTGTTTGGGTTAAGAGTTTTACCTCCATAACAAAAATAAGTAAAATGGGTACAAATAGGAAAGGGGAGGTCAAACTATGCCTGTTTTGCTGGTGACATGCTTCCAAGCATGTGACCCCAAAGACTCCACCAGAAAACTCTAAGTGCTGATAAACACATTAGTAAAATGTTCAGATGCAAAACAAACATGGAGAAATCAAAAGTCTTTCTAGTAATACCAATAATGAATTTGCCAAGAAAAAAAAATCAACGGGCTGGAGAGATGGCTCAGCACTTAAGAGCATTGCCTGCTCTTCCAAAGGTCCTGAGTTCAATTCCCAGCAACCACATGGTGGCTCACAACCATCTGTGATGAGGTCTGGTGCCCTCTTCTGGCATGCACGCATACACACAGACAGAATATTGTATGCATAATAAATTAAAAAAATAAATAAATAAAAACATTTTAAAAAAAAGAAAAAATCAATGGAGAAATCCAATTAATAGCTCCAACAAGCAAACAAACACCTGGTCAGAGGTGGGAGACCGGTATGCAAACTTTACAACTCCAGAAGATAAACGGACCTCTTGTGTTTGTGGATTGGAAGACTGTAAAAGATGCTACATTACCAAGAACAAGTTACAACTTCAACACAATTCCCCATCAAAATCGCAGTCACATTCTTTACAGAACTATAAAACCCAAATTCATATCAAAGTGCAAAAGATGCCAAATGGCCCACGACATCCTGAGCAGAAAGAGCAGTGTTCTAGGCAGCACAACACCAGCTCTCAACTACAGTCACAGGAACAAAAACAGCATGATATTGGCACCGAAAAATCAACAAGATAGAAGAGAGGATTCAGAAATAAATTCACGCAGCTACCAAGGTCTGATTTTCAGGAAATGTGCTAAATTGTACGTTAGAAAGAACTTCAACAAGTGCACTGGGAAAACAGGATGCCAGCACATAGAAAAGTGAAACTGGACCACATTCTTCATCCTGGGCAAAAGTCAATTGAAAATATGTAAAAGACCTGAGTGCTGCACTAAAGGAAAGCTTAGGTAAAATTAATTCCAAACACGAGAATTCTTTCACACAACGCGGTCTATCATAGAATTAGATTGAATTATAGAAAATGAAGACAGGGCTGAGAAGATTGCCCACTGAGTACTGTTCGCTGCCTCACAAATACGAGGACTGGATCTCAGATCACCAGATGTCCTAAGCCAGAGGAGGAGGTACGCGCACAGCTATAACCCTGAAGTCCTGTGCCGAGAGGAGAGCTGGAGACAGGAACAGTCCTGGACGATCACAGACCAGCTGGTGAATAGCAACAGTGAGACCCAAATAAGAGGGAAGACGAGGACTGACCCCTGAGGTTGTTCTCTGAAGACACACCCACCCACCCCCACACCCCACCCCCACCCCCCACCCCCCAACACACACTCCTGTGAAAGAAGAAAATGAAGATAGGACATCTCTATTGTGTTGGAGTGTGTAAGTCAAGAGCTCCTCCTGTACCCACAATTTCTTGTGCACTGTGAGAGGAAACCCATAGGATGTTTCCATCAGGAGAATGTAGTTGCCAGAATCAGACAGACTCTGATTAAATACCAACTTAACTTTAGTTCCTAGTTGAACTGTGATTCTAGGAAAACTGACTGTATTTAAAGCCTTTTGCATTTCCATTTCCTCATCTGCATAGCAGTTATTGTGAGAAGTGAGATAAAAGAATATAAGCAGAGCCCAATGAGGTAGACACGTGAAAACGTCACAATGAAGTGCACTGTGATAAAACACCACAACCAAAACAACTCAGGGAGAAAAGGGGTTATTCCAGCTTCTATCTTGCAGTCCATCAGCCAAGGAAGTTAGGGCAGAAACTTCAGGCGAGCCCTGGTGGCAGGAGCTGATGCAGAGGCAGGGAAGAGAGCTCCTTACTGGCTTGCTCTCCAAGGCTTGTTCAGCCTGCTTTCCTATTGCACTATTGCACCCAGGACCATCATCCCGTGGGTGGCATCACCCACAGTGGGCTGGGTCCTCCCACATCAGTCATCAATCAAGAAAATGCCCTACAGACTTGCCTATAGGCCAGTCCTGGGAGGCACTTTCTCAACTAGGATTCCTTCTTCTCAGATGACCCTAGCTTATGCCAAGTTGATATAAAACCCAACCATCACATGCATTACTGTACAACAATTTAAAAATTAATTGGCGCCCCCAGAAATAAATAAACACATCTTATTTAGGATCAAACCACGATAGAAAATTATATACTGAGGGATTTTTAAAAGCAAACTTACATTGAAAGTTTTCAGTCAAATGTCTACTGTAAATTAAGCATACCCAGCCCCACCCCCCACCATTTCCCTCTCAGTTGTCAACTTGATAAGATTAGAATCACTTGAGAGGTAGGCCTCTGGGTGAAACTAAAGACTTATTCACTCTGAGCGGCTCCATTCCCTGGACTGGGATCCTGAACTGTGCTGAAGGGAGAAAACTGGGCTGAGCACATTTTCCATGCTGTTCCTGGTTATGGCTATGATGTGACCATCTGCTTCAAGCCCTTAAACTATGAGCCAGAGTAAATCCCCTTTCTCTCACATCGCCTTTGCCAGCCTGTTTATCACTGCAATAAGAAAGGACACTGACCTTTCCTCACCTCTCCCTCCTCACTGAGGACTTTGATAAGGTTGTTTCTTAGGGGGAAATGGTGAGAAGGCACTCCTGGGCTGAAGGTGGCTTCTGGGTGATGTCATCATGGTTTGCAGACAGAAGGAAATGAAACTGGTGGGTGGCCCAAATGACACCATCCAGGAGCCATTGCGAAGACCTTGGATATCGTGGGGACACTGCAGACACACAGGGGAACACACAGGCTTGGGGAACAGTTGGCACAGGGCCAACTCATCTTTAGAGTAGCTGCATCGCCTCCTCCTTTGGTTCTGCAGATGCAATTATGTTAGCTTCAAGGATGACAGAATCTTCCTCAAGCATTTCCAAAGGATAAAAACTACATTTTCCTCGGTGATGAGTGGGTGCTGCAGATCCCGAATCTCATCACGTGAAACACTAAGCAGCATGTGTTTTTGGAGGCATGCTATGTGGTGCTTTCCAGAGCATGCTGATTGTTTTCTTTCTGGGCTACATGCAGATGCATTAATCCTTGGGAAATCCTGGTAGAAACATACTGCTTTCTGCAGCTGATCTGCAAAGTGTACTTGCATAAAATGCAAACTGTGTATGCTGGATGTATTTATATTAAATTGTTTTAAATTATAACTATTTCCAAAATTGTTTATTTTTATCACAAATGGTAGTCTAGCAAATTATTTTTCTGTTATTTTTTTCCCCTTTGAAGTAAGCATCTGAACTTCAGAGATATTGCTAATCAGGGACTATACATACCTTAGAAATTTTAGAAATAATTTACCACTGTAATATATAAAAATCTTACAAGTGCCAGGCATGCAGTTAGTGTTCAATAACAGTTAAGCTTTCTCCTTCACTCGCTGCATTGCCAGGGCCATCTAGAGAAAGAACTTCACCTTTTCTTCAATCTTGCCTTGGCATCCCATCCCTCTCTCTCTGCATGTCATGTCCCTCTGCGTCTAGTCTCCCTCAAGTCATGAAATACCTTCAGACAGCTGCCTTAGTCACTGTGCGCTTGCTATAAGAGACGCCGTAAGCAAGGCAACTCTTAGAAAGGAGAGTAACTGGGAAATGGCTCACAGCTTCAGAGGCTTAGTCCATTATCATTATGGTGCTCTCAAGCAGGCGTGGTGTTAGAGAAGCAGTTGAGAACTTTATATCCTTATCCAAAAGTCCATCCTTGGCGACACACTTCCTCCGACAAGGCCACACCTTCTAATCCTTGTCAAACAGTTCACCAACTGAGGACTATGCATACAAATGTTTTAGCCAATGGGGGCCATTCTCATTCAAACTACAACAGTTCTGTTTCAAGTGTACCAGGAGTTAGCAGTACAGGGCAGACCACATCCTTTCCAAGAAACTCAGCGCAGAGAGGGAGAAAGACAGTACAAACCTGGATAGACGAGGCCTCGTGCTTGCGTGTCTCCTCTGCATTTAGGTTTATAATTCTCTTTCTAGTCTTGCTTCCGTTCATTCGACTCTGGAAGAACCGTGAATGGAGCCCGCAGAACAGCATAGCTTCTCGTGCCCTCGCCAGCAGGGAGCCCCTGTCTTTATTCACAAGGCAAAGCCAAGAAAAAGTAAGGGCATGCCCTGCACTCACTGTCATGTGGAGACTGTGTTGTTAAGAAGCTTTCCGAGCTTCTCTCTCCAGCCATAGTGACTCCTTCTTAGGACCTGACGGGGTGTTTCCAGAACCTCCCATAACTTGTAATGAGTCCCCATCATTAGCAACAACAACAAAATCGTTACAGCTGTTAAGGTTGTATAAAATATCTTAAGATTTGTTTGTTTCCATGTTATTTTAGTAATTTATAGGGTTTATAAAAACTCTCAATCACGTCATTTTGTGTTGAATTCTACCTTGTTTTAAATTTTTATCTTGTGTGTGTAATGAGGGAAGGTATACACCTGTCAGTGCTCACATCTGTGGTGGCTGTGGAGGCCACAGGAGGACAGGTGTCCCTCTGTCACTCTCCGTTTTATTCCCTTGAGACAGGTCTCTTGCTGAACCTGGAGCTAGGTTAGCAGCATCTGAGCCCCAGTGGGGCTCCTCACAGCACTGGCGTTGCAGTGACTTTTTACTGAGATTGTGGGATCTGAACTCGGGTCCTCGTGTTGGAGCAGCTCTCTTGCCCAGTAAGCCAATTCTCCAGCCTCCGAATTCTACTTAACGAGACATCTTCCTCGTGTCTACTTCCACTCAGGCAGATCCACGGTCTGGGCTTCCTCAGCTTCCCTCTTGTGGGTGTTTAATTTCAACCCCATTTCCATTCCAAGAACCACAAGGTCAGTGTCCTGTGTCACACAGGGCAGTGGCAATGTGAAAAGGGTAACGTGTCTCATACCTTAGTTTCTGGGTAGAATTGGGGAGTTCCCTCCGCTCCTCAGCAAATCAACGTATTCCACAGAGAAGTCTGGTGGATGAAACTCTAGAAGACAGAATGAAAAGGAATAGAGACACTATTCTACCTAATCAAGAGCAAAGGTGGTCACGGCACCTTCAAAGGTGGTGAAGTACCTCTGGACCAGAGCTGGAAGTGCGGGGGCTACCCCTCCATGCAGCATGCACCAACTCTAAAGCTAGATTCTGCTGAGACAAAGCCCCTTCTTCCATTCCAGCATGTCCTTAGGAACACTGAATGTGGAGTCCAGAAGACAGATGGAGACCTGGGTTTCAAGTGCCTACACGGCTTCTGCAAGAACGTAAACCTTTAGATCCTCTGCTTTCACCTCAGTGGGGAGCCAAGTAAGAAAATGGCAATGCCCATACAATACCCTTGCTCTTGCTGCAGAGGGAACCGACTCAAGAGCATGCTGAGAGGGCACATTTTACTATGTTGGCTGAAGCAACCGTCCCCACCTATTTTCAAATCTCCCAATCTGTGATTCCCACCAGCCTCACTGCACCCCACGCTAAATGCCTACAGAATCAAATTCCTGTTTCCTTCAACTGTGAACTTTTTGAGAGCTGACATAGTGTTAGCTAGTCCTTGCCCAGTGCCTATGCGGGGTCTGGTCCAGGCAGGAACTTGTTCCATGCTAACAAATAGCTTGATAGAAAGAGAGAAGGGACATCTCTTACCGACATTCAGACAGTGAACAGGCAACGGTCTTTGCAACCCAAAGCCACTAATTTCCAACTATCTCCCTCTTCAATGCACAGATGACCCTTTATTTATGATGACTTTTCTAGGACTCTGCCAAATGTAACAGGCTAGAGTTTGGAAGACGTACTGGGAACAATTCTGATTTAAGGGGTAAACCCATAAATCAGACCAAGCAGCTAGAAGAAGACACAACCAGTCCTGTGGGGAGACACTCAAGGAAGGCCATTGCTATAGGAACAACTCTGCTCCCTCATTGCAGAAGTAAGGATCGCAGAGACTAAAATCTATGCAAACCAGAAAGGGGAGAGACTGGGAGAGATCGGAGCTTTGTCTACAAGAGGATACAGAAAAGAAAATACACATAGGTGTTTGTTCCTGTAAGTCCTGTTGTCTGAGAACAGGGCTTTGTTTGGGCATTTTTTTTAACCTTACGGAGTTTTTACTTCTGTATTATGGTTTCTGATTTTGTGTTTTAAGGAATTTCTGTGTGTGTAAGTATGTATGTTCATGTGTGTTTCTTGTGCTTTTTCTTTAGCTTTTCCTTCTTTTGTTTGTTTACTTGTTTTGTTCTATTCTGCTTTTTTAAAGTTTCCTGTTTGTTTTCAAATGAGAGAAAGAAAAGGTGTGGTTTGAATAGGTGGGTAGAAGGGAAACTGTGATCATAATATATTTAATGAAAAAGTTAGATTATATATAAAAAAGCAATAGTGTGTTGATATCTAGTGCTCTTTGATGATCTATCTTTGTCTCTAAATTGGCCTCCAATTCACTACGTAGCCATATTGACCTTGAACTTCTAATCTTACCTCCAACTCTCAAGGGCTCAGATTACAGGCGTGTACCACCATGCCAGGCTTGTATGGTGCTAAAGATGGAACCCAGGGATTCATACACACTAGGTAAGCACTCTATCAAGTGAACTACAACTCCAGCCTCTTATATCTATTCTCTTTTTTAAAATATTTATTCATTTTTTTTGTACATTGGTATTTTGCCTGCATGTATGTCTGGATGAGAGTGTAGAATCCTCTGGAACTGGAGTTACAAATGGTTGTGAGCTGTCATGTGGCTGCTGGGAATTGAACCCAGGTCCTCTGGAAGAGAAGTCAGTGCTCTTAACCATGGAACCATCTCTCCAGCCTCTCTATTCTTTAAATATTGTATTTTATATTACTGTTGGGCAGAAAAATAGGGTTTTCTTCTCAGTTCATTTGCCTGCAGGACAGACTATTTGACCACATGGAGAAACCTCGGGTCACCACTGGCCATTATATACAGACTACATAAACATTCTACAATGGAGAATTCTTAGATCTAAATATGAAATGACTAAAGAAACTCAGCACATGCCAATCTAAATGACTTGTCAAACTTAAAGTGATGGAAACAACTGAAAAGTTGAACTTAAAATATTGTAGGAAATCCATCCGTACTGAGCTGTGAGGGTGAGAGACCTGAGCAAAGCCACCTGTAGGAATCGTTCTGGAAGTGAGATATGGGGTTCTGGATGATGAATCATCAGAGCTGGGGAATCAAAGCCAAAGCAGCCTCTGAAAAGCATGGCATCCCCCGATAGACAGAATGACATCGTAATTTTTTTTAGGTGGCAAGGGGTTAATGGGCTGGGAATTCTAAAGCAACAGCTGGATTCATCTTTTGGAATTCCCAATTTCTTAAAAGAGATTTTATGGCAAGAAATCTGCATAACCTCTGTCACTCTTGTGGGCCCAGGTACTTGAAATCCAGCACCTTTCCCTGAAGAACCCCAAAGCAGCCTAGGCAGAGAGACCACGGCACAGACAGAGCACAAGCCCACGCATGGGAATCTGGCCAACATAACCCAGCTAAGGATATTGTTAGCAGCATCAACTGCCAGAAACGTTGTGTGGAGACACTTCTGGATGACGCCAGCAGCAGACGGAGAAGCCTTCCCAGATGAGACGCCTCAGACATGTGGAGCAGCCACAAGCCATCCTCAACCTGTGCCACTGAAGTTAACACTCCTGAGTAATGGAAAATAAGCAAAACATACAGTGATCCATCCCACTCCAATGCGGGCTGGTGCGTTACGTAACAATAACAACTGTGAGATATGGGTGTCAGATATACTCACAGAGAGCATCTCTCCAACATCAACCAAGACCAGGAAAGGCGAACGGTAGCCATTTTGGGTTTGGGGAGAGGATCGTGGGGCTAATGCTTCTTTAAACCTGTTTTTGTCTTGCTGTTTTAACAAGGGATGTCTTACAGCCCAGGCTTGCTTCAAACTTGCTATGTAGCTGAGGCCGCCCTTATGCTCCTATAGGAGCCAGCAAAACAGATCTGTGACAGGAGACCCAGCTTTGAAATGCATTTTTAAAGTGCTTTCTGTCTTGTCTTAATTACACACACACACACACACACACACACACACACGAGCACACATGCACACACACACACACGAGCACACATGCACACACACACACAC
>PVIU01020102.1:0-34910 GCA_004026605.1 Ondatra zibethicus
CATTAGTTCAGGCACACTGTCTCAGTAGGTGGACCAGCCCCTCATGGTCCTAACTTCCTAACTCATCTTCTCCCACCTTCTGCTCTTCACCTGCACCTTGGGGGCTCAATCCATTGCTCTGATGTGAATGTGGGTCTCTGTCTCTATCTCCATCCATCGGATGAAATTTCTATAATGGTAATCAAGATAATCATCAATGGAACACAGAATTCTTGAGCTTCTTCTAGGTACCAGCCTCTCTCATTGAGTTCCTTTCTCTTATCTGTTATCCTTTGAATCAGTGAACTGAATGGGGGCCATTACATATGCTAGTAAAATTAGACATGTGCTAAAAATACAAGACTTTTTTTTAAACTAGCGTCATCCTTTTTTTAAAGATTGTTTATTATTATATATATAGTGTTTCTGTCTGTGTGCATGCCTGCAGGCCAGAAGAGGGCATCAGATCTCATTATGGATGGTTTTGAGTCACCATGTGGTTTCTGGGACTTGAACACAGGACCTCTGAAAGAATAGCCAGTGCTCTTAACCTCTGAGCCATCGCCAGACCTCAATACAGGACTTTTTAAGTTGAAAATAAAGTGAGACAGCAAACCAGGTAAAGGCATTTGCCACCAACCCTGATGACCTGGTTTTATCCCTGGAGCCGACATGGTGGAAGGAAAGAACTGACTCTTGAATTTTGTCCTCTGACCTCCACACATGTGCCCACCCCACACAATAAACACATGTAAAATATTTCACTTTACATAAATTTTACTCTAGTAATGGCAGAGTTGGTATTTGAAAACAAACTTTTAGTACTCCAAAACTTCCTTCCTATATATTTTATTTGTTAGCACATTCTATGTTCTACAAAACATAAAATAATAGTTAAAAACCTTGAGTTTTATAAAGCTTTAAAATAGTTATAATTGTATATGAAAATTGCCCATTCATAGACATGTGTTCATTAGATTATGTTTTCAATCATAGAAATTAAGTAAATACCTACCACCACCATGTATTAATTATACTTCTATAGCATACAACATACTATAAATTGGACCTAATCAAAACATCATTCTAATATCAAATTTGTCAGTTATTGACCGAGTGTTCCTGGGAAGTAGATACCTTATAAGTGAAGATATTTAATACAGTAAAGATTAAACTATGGTATGTTAAGTCAAATTTTAAGTCACTCAGAACTCATTCAGATCCTTCAGGGTAGCTTGTCTCCTCAGCAGAGTATAATGTGGACCCCACCATTGGCCTGAAATGCTACTGCATTATGAATTCTGACTTGTAGTATGGGCATGGAGTCCTCTGACAGCAAGGGACTCTTTGTGACAGGTGACAAGACGAGAGTGTTCCTTTAAGCAACGCAGTGTCTACAGTGACATGTGAACTGTCCAACCCAAATGTTTAGCAATCCCTTGAGGTGTTGAAAGCAGCACTGACACGACGCCTTTCATGTGTGTGTGAGCCAGAATCAAGTGGGAAGCCTGATGCCCAGAACTTCTAAGCTTTCTTCCCAGTCAACTCTCTGACAAATTCTGGACAGGATGCTCAGTGGCATTTGGTCTGATTCAGGATCAATTTGTCATTTGGGGCATGGATGTAGTTCCCCACTCCTTCACATCTGAAAATGAGAGAGGCATAACCTCATAAAACAAAAACAATGTGTTTTAAATCAAATGATAAACAATTAAAAGTACACCAACAATGTCGGTCACAAATTGCTCTAAACAATGGAAACAGCTAATCCCGTGATCATTTAGTTATTTCAAAGCTTTGTGTTTCTTGTTTACGGGTATACCGGTAACTTAGTAGACAGAAATCCAAAGGTTTTCACCCTCAGGATTGTCAACAAACAACATGCAGAAATGAGGCATGCAAGCTCACAGCGGAAGGAAAATGACAGCTCAAGCATCCTGTGACTAGTATAAACAATATGTTATATGAAGTCATGAGAAGCAGAGATTGAGGAGGCCAGCATTTCAAAGCTGCCTTGCCTCTTCTTTGGCACCCATGGGGTGAAATTGAAAAAATGGGAGTGTTCCCATTGGGGAGGAAGATGGTAAAGAGCTCACTTGTCTTCTTTCTGAAACAGTGGGGGATCACAAAAGTGGTTGCTGGCAACATTGTGAGGGCCCTTGATTGCTAAGATATCAAGACTTTATTCTTCCAGTGATGGGGAGTCCTTGAAGATTTGAAAAGGTCAGAGGTAGGACAAAGACAGAGTGTCAGAGTGACTAAGCTGATTAAAATGTGCATAACTTCTTGAAAATAAAGAGATAAACAGGAAAGAAAGTAGTCAGAACACTGGCGTTTAGCTTTAGTATGCTTAAGAATCCACCTAGGGAGTTGGCTAAAATTGCAGTTTCCAGAGCCATACCCCAGAGAGAGACTCAATGAATCTGAAGAGGGCCCCTCATCTCCATCTTAACAAGGATCAGTGTGATTCTGATTTAAGTGGGCTTCAGACCACGATTTGAATAATACCAGATTTGAAGACTGTCACAATAATCCTGGAGTGAAGTGGCCAAAGTTTGTAATGTGATTTTAGGACTACAAAGAAGTCTGTAACTGAAAAGGAAGCAAACAATGGCTGCTAAGAAAGAATTGAGAAGGTCTAGAAATATTCGGTTCATAAAATCAAAGGGAACTATTGGTCTAATGTGATATTATTGTATCTAAGTTAACATGGGTGATGTGTTTGCTTACAAAACTTGATATGTTAGTTCACTTAAATGTCAGTGCACATATAGATTGTGTCCTAATGAAAAATGAAAGAATTATAATATGGATAAAGATACATGTGAGTAAAAAGACGTGAATTAATATACATGTAAATAAAATAAATATATTAATATAAACATAAGTAAAAATTAAACCAGATTTTAAAATGGTTCCATCATATTATATTCACACATATGTGAGGCTTAGTCCTTCACATTATGGATTTAATGAATCCTCAGTCAAGATTCCTGGGTTGTTTTTATCATTAGCTTTTCAAACTGTATAAAGTTTAAAAAGTTATCAAGATTGTCCCCAACTAGGCCAACTCTAGTGACTGCACTGAAGCATCCTAGCTCTGGGAAAGAACTAATTCTGACTTGAAATAGCCTCTTCTATTTCCTACAGTTCTCATTGTGAGCCCTGGTCGTGACAATAGGTCACATGTATTCTCTTGAATCTTATTTTAGATGAGAAATTTCCAGGGAAAGAAAATGTGGAGTCTATTGCTGTTAGTATTTAGCTTAAATTAATAGGTCACCAGGAATGATATAAATGAAAAGTATTAGGACAATTAAGTTTCAGTAGAAATTACAGTAATTATCAAGAAACATTTCCATCCTGGATTGAAGCAAACATTGAGTCTGGTACTTTTTCTGGCTTTCATCAAACAGTGAATAATAGCTAGGAGGAATTTTTCCCAAAAGCAATGCAACCTCCTGAAAGTACTTTTTTAATTTCTTATATTTTATACCTTTTTAAAACATATGCGAACAATTCAGCTTTCTAGCTTATAACATCTGATCAGTTTTATAGATTGTCTTCATAGTTAATGTTAGGTAGCATATGTTTGTAGGAGCTAGGAATGCTGCCAAAAATTATTGCAGTTAAAAGTCCTAAATTTCAACAATGGAAGGGAAAATGCAAAGTAACTAAAGAATCTTGAACTAAGAGTTTGCATGAAGATTACTTTCTGTTAGAGTCGATCATGATCATAGCCCTTCATGCTACATAAAGAAGCCCTGTCTGGAAATGCCGAGAGAGAGAGAGAAAGAGAGAGAGAGAGAGAGAGAGAGAGAGAGAGAGAGAGAGAGAGAGAGAATAATGGGAATTTGGAGAACTCTCCAGACATCCAGACAAACACTCCAGCTGAGTAGAGCAGGGAGCCATAAAGAAAGTTGGAGAGACAGGTAATTTGCGCTGAGAGCTTTCTGTGAGGAGACCTACATCAACCAGAACTATACAGATTCAGACAGGTTCTCATTCACACGGGCCTCTCTATGACTGACATGAAGGACTTCAAAATCATTTTCTGTACAGTGACACGCAGTTTTCACAAAAACACAACAAGGGGAATTTCATCATGAAGAGAATGTTCTAAATGGTGATTTGATGGTGACAGGATTTGCTATATTTTAGTCACCAGTGAACTGGTTTTATAAAGATAAATTTAGCAAGTGTTTTAGATTTTGTAGGTTCTACATCATCTGTCTCAACTATGTCATCTGCCACAGCAATGTGCAGTTTCATGGGCAATAAGTAAAAGAATTGAGCATCTTCATGCCAATATAACTTTATTTATACAAACAGGTGGGGAATTGGGTTTTCCAGATAGCCACAGTTCACCAAATCTGTTGAATTATGTCTCTTGTGAATTAATAGTTGGCTTATAATAAATATCTTTCCTAGTTTAATATGCTATTTTCCCTAGTATAAGTCTGTATCAAAAAAGATCAAGAGTAACATTACATATGCATATGCCCTCAGAATCTGTTGGTGAATCCCTTAACAACATAAATGTGGAAGAGTTTGAAGGCGATGTTTTGTATATAATACTGGTAAATTGTCGTGTGTTGTTTGTGCTCACCAAAAAGCTGTCTCTAAAAATGGAGTTGCCCCTCAATTTTGACCCAAGCATGTTTGTCTCAAAGTGTCCATCAAGGGCCCTCATCTGGGGATAGATTCCCCTAACTCTAGAATATTGAGGGGGAAAAGGGAAACAAGTCAAGAAATTTTGTGTTCTTGAGAGCAGGAAGGTAGGCCATTTTCAATAAATCTTACTATCGACTATTCTACTGTATTAAAAATTCCTACATTGAGAAAGAGAACTGAAAAAAAATGAACTATAGGCATTTCAACCAAGATAAATTCTACCATGGGCAGCTCATTGTATAGAGAAAGGTCAGCTGGAAATGCCAGCTGACTTCCTCAACTTCTCCAGTCAGGTTCTGAGGTGCTGGGGTTTGATGATGCCATCTCTATTTCTTGCTATGTGTTCTTGGAAACCTCACCCAACAGGACACTCTGCCTGGGACTCTCAACAGGGACTTCAGATGATTGCCTTGAAGAAGCTTCCTCAGTCAATATCTTATAGTTGTTTGCAAGCTTCTAAGTTTCAGGATGCTTCCCTTTTGCTTGTTCTTTAACTATGAAGTATCACCCAAGGGCCACTCTTTTAATTTGGCTCATCCCTCCTTCTTCTTCCCTTCCTTTCTCTAAAACTGAAGGCCTAAAAGGGGTTCCCCAATCCATTCCTGCTGGTTCTTTTGAGGACCCAATTTTTTGATGATGTCTTGCTCTCTGTCAGCCTGTGTTTGAGTTGTTGTAGAACTTTAAGCCATCAGTGAGTATTTTAGTGGGTTAGGCACTTTTTTTTTATTAAAGTAAAGCAAGAAAAGTATCACCAGCATGCAGAGGACCTAGTTTGGTCCCATCCAATCTCCCCAACTATGGTCTAGAATCTGTGAGCTCCCAGAAGTTCAGGTCTCTGTCAGTTTCCCCCATAATGATCTTGACCCCAAGATCTATCCCTGGTGCAGCCCATTTCCTATGGTGGGATGCCTTGATCAGCCTTGACATGGTGTGTGTGTGGGGGTCAGACTTGGTCCTGCCTCAACAGAATGTGCCAGGCCTTGGTGACTCTCCATGGGAGGCTTTACCCTTTCTGAGGAGTAGTAGATGGGAGGTGGGCTGGGGGGAGTTGGGGGAAGTAGGAGGAGGGGAAGGTGGGGGAACTGTGGTTGGTATGTGAACTGAATAAAAGATATATGAAAATTAAATTTTAAAAAAGTAAAGCTAGGTCAGTTTTCTTCTCTCCTTCATTTCATCTCTAATTTTACTTTATGTCTTCTCTGGAATTTGGGAGAAAAGCAAAAAAGAGTGAGTGTTAATTGAGCAATATGCCAGATGTTGCTACAGTGGGCATTGCACTATACTACAACAACTGTTAGTCATGACCTTTTAATGAAGAAGATATTATTATTATCATTATGCCTATTTTCCTAATGAGAACAAAAGTTTCATGGCTAGAAAACACCAGAAGCTAGTTTCTAATCTATGTACCTATGCAGTATGGTTCACAGAATGATCTATGATAACCAAATATCAAATAGATCGAACCTTTATTCTGGTTGAACACATGAAATTATTAGGCATACAGCAAATTTAAATTAAAAGAATAAATGGTGAGTAATAGATAGATAGTAATGGATAGATGATAACTTGAAAGATAGGTAGATAGGTAGATAGATAGAGAGATAGATAGAAGGATGGCTATATATACATGTATATGTATATATCTAATCAAAATCATATATTTGTATATGTAATAGATACTGTGCCAAGCATTTTGTATTTATTATTTAATCTTTACAGTAACTTCATGCAGTTGCTTCTATTATCATCTCAATGATAAATAATGCCTGACAACTAGGGTAATGTAAACCAGAAGACAGATCTAGAAGCCTTGGAGCTTTTCTGCATATACTATCCATTCTCTCAAAATCCATGAAAAGAATTAATGCACAAAAATACCATTTGATTACAATAAGAAGTCAGTTCGCCTATTTTGAATAAAAAGATTCATCGTGTGCAGATTATTTGACCAATGGTAAAGAAGAACTTGGTGAACTATTCTAGTCTATTGTTTGTAATTGGTCAGTAAGCCCACTTCTTGGTATCTTCAAGAAGCCTCTTGAACATAAAATCTAGATCTATGTTTAGTACGCTCCTCAAAAATTCTAAACAATTTAATGTGTTCAAATGAAGATCTTTCTATTATTTTTGCATGAAGAAAACATGCTGTTTGTTGGGAACTGAGCAAAGGGAAAAGCTATTCAACCTTAGCAAGAACATACCATGGACGTGATGTGCATTTTAAATGATAGTGCTGTGCTCCTGAGAACAGTTGCTCATGGATTTCTTTCACCTCAAACACTGTGTCAAAACTATATTGATTCAAAAAAAAAAAAAAAAACTTGGTCTGGTGAGATGGCTCAGTGAGTAAAGGCATTTACTGCCAAGTCTGATGACCTGAATTTGACCCCTATGATGCACATGAAAGAAGGAGACTACCAATTTCCTTTCTATGCTCTCTGACTTCCAAATATGTGCTATAGCATAAGTGCCCATCTGTATATATATATATATATATATATATATATATATATATATATATATATATACACACACACACACCCCACTAGCACCACTACCACCACCAAGAACAACAACAATGAATGTGATTACATTTTTAAAAATCTAAAAATCTTAGATCACTATGTAATTTCTGAGAAGCCAGAATAAGCACAAGTTAGTTTGATTCATAAATTTTATGCATATTTTCTTTTCTTGAAGTTATTATTTTCCAATATTCTACTCATAAACCACACAAAGATTTAATGATAGAACAGAAATAATATATTTTCTTTTCTTTTCTTTTAAAGTACTACTTCATTAAACCTGCATTTACAAGTGAGGTAAATTCCTCCCATTTTAGTGGGTGAGTGTGCCCCAGAACTGATCCTAATTTACTATACTTCTGGAAAAGACATGCATTTCCTGAGAACTGAACATTGGGAGCTGATCTGAGGCAATAGCTACTTTAGATCTAAAGAAAAATAATTGTGATACTACAGATAAGTAACACATTTGTTATCCTCTAAGGGAAACCCTTTTCTTTTCAAGATAAATGAGTTTCTATCTTTCAAATTCAAATAGGTATAGCTACATTAGGAATTAAGCTTAGTGGCCTTGAACAACTGTATAAACATATTCATACACTTCTGGCAGGCTAATGAATCTAAACTTGGAACAAAATCCAAGGACTGGCGTTGTTACTGTAGTGCGGGATAGAATCTACTTTCTCCAATAGTTAAAATTCCAAGTTGGAGTAGTTGGAGTGCTTGCCAATCTTCTGTACTTAATGGTCATCTGATTCATGGAGGAAGAGAAAAAGATTATTTTATACATACATACATATACATGCATACACACCTATGTTCATGTATTATATGAACAGACACTACCATAGTGTGCTACATGACATCTGAAGTAAAGACAGGCCTGAATTTACACAGATAATCTCAGTTAGTAATGACAACAGCATCAAAGAAAATTATTAGAATTATCATTTACTCTATAAATGGATTGCTTCATTCGCCTTTTATAAAACCATGTCATATGCATGTTATCAAGAATCTGACTCACATTTCTGAGTTTCAAGTTATTTCTCTCTGGCATTTATTTCCTTCTTTTAAGTGAAATGGTTAATTGTCTGGGGATTCAAAGCCTATTAGTAGAAGACCAAGTGCTGGTACTGCAGAGGAACAAACAAGGGATACAACACAAGAGATGATCTCTGGAAGGTGCAGTCTGAGACACAGCCCTAGCTTTGCTCATGCCCACTGTGTACCTGGGATATGATGGGATCTTCCCAGTGTTTCTCTGTCTTTACTGAGTTAATTCTTGAAAATCAAGGAGAACAATATCTGCTTAGCTGAGATTCGATAATTACTAGTTATTCTCACACTTTAGGAGCCTGCCCTGCCTCTTGCTTCTTCCTCCTAGAGCGCTTAGGAATTAAGTGAACCCTCCACCTTCATTCTTGTTCCTCCCTCCTCTGCAAACTGTAGGGTCTGACCAGCAAATAACTTTCTGATCCTGTGATAGATATGTTTGGATATCCAGAGGACATAGGATATTGAAGGCTATATGCATTCTGGGATCAGAAGAATCACAGGAGACGAATGGAACAGGTTCTTATGTTTGAATACTACAAATATCCCCAAAATACTTTTATCTTAACTCAGTGTTCATTTAAAATGGAACTTGGAAAGGGGTACAGATCCTACTTTTTTAAATCTTATTTATCTATTCATTTGTTCATTATTTATTTAATGTTTCTGAATGTTTGTCTGCACATCACACACATGCACCTCAGGCCCCTAAGGCTGTGTGGCAAACAATTGTGAGCCACTTTGTAGGTACTGGGAATTGAACCCAGGTCCTATGGAAGAATAGCCAGTGCTTCTGACTGCTGAGCCATACTTCTAGTTCAGACAGAGTCTATTTTAAACAGCATAATTATTTTTGTCTTGGAGTTCTACTTGGATTTCTCACAACTTTTTATGCTACCACAGTCTGGAAAGTTTGCCCAGTGGTTTAATTTGGCAAAGCGACAAAAGCAGAGTGTGTATAAATGGCCTGCAGCTTTCTCTCCTAGAGATGGAGTATTCAACTTCACCAAGCATCCTGCTTCTTCCTACTACCTGTACTTTGTCTGTTCTATGATGATGTCAGTGATGATGAAAGATTTCTGCCTCTTGGGGATTCTGGTAGGCACCTCTATTTTTATTTTGTAATATCTAGTATATGCAAATGCATCTGAAAGGTAAAGACATGAAGTCCATAATTCAAGAGCTGCAATGTTATTCATTGTCTCTACCTACAAGCTCCTTTCTTCTTCCCTATACCACCTTTTCCTTCCCTAGTCCCTAGTAGCCATTTGAGGTTTAGTGAACTGAATAACCAACCTTTCCATCCTTAAATACTTCTATAAAAATCACAAACACATGTATACTCTAAAACACTGCTATTTGAGTATGATCCATACACCTGACACATCTACTTTGTCTGGAAATATCTTTGTAATACTGAACTTCAGTCTTTGCTTCAGAACTACTAACCCTCTAATTTAGTTTAAGAAATGAAATATTGAACCAAAATGCAGCATTGACTTTTTTCTTGCTACTACTACCTCTACTATGTTGTTGTTGTTGTTGTTATTGTTCTCCTCCTCTTCTTCCTCCTCCTCCCCCTTCTCCTTCTTTGTAATATAGGTTATTCATATATAGTCCTGGTTGTCTTGTCACTCACTATGTGTATTAGACTGGCCTTAAACTCACAGAGATCTGCCACCTTTGCCTCTGAAGTCCTGGAATTAAATCATGTATTAATATTTTGGTTGCCTCAACATTTAGTTTGTTTCCCATGTTTTGTTACAGCACTGATGACATTTATCTCCATAGATGAGTTTGCATGGAAGACATTCTCTATGCCATGAGCCAAAGTAGAATTGTGAATCAACTTGAACGTGAATGCTTATATTTTGAAGATAATAGCAATTTATTTGCTACTACCCATGCATAAGAATCCCCTTTTACTAAATATGGCATTACCTAGCTTTTTGCTGAAGTATGGAAATAAACATCCCCAGTCACTGAGGCCTCTACTCCCTGTGTGATTACTAATAAGCTAGACCAGTTTCCTTCCACTTAATAGCCATTTTCTCTCCTCTTCTGCATAATATTGAAAAGTATTTCATTGTTTTTCAACGTTCAATGACTTATAGGAATATTCATTTTGGAATAGTCCTTTGCAAACTACATGCAATGTGTAATATTATGTCCTTGCTTCTCACTTTCTTGATCAATTTTGATGAATGCAAGTTCAAAACATTAATACAGTTTACACTATTAGTCTCTCAATGTTTGTTTGTGCACCATGTAGAAAATACGCTCTTTTTATGTGGATATCATAATATGCTGTTAATACTATCAGTGGATGAGTGGTTTCATATAGATTTAGAGCATAACAATATTAGCTGAAACACTACACCACCCATCCACTGCTAGCACTGATTAACCCATCCATAGCCATTTTGCGTTTCAAAGGTCTATGTTTAATTTATCCCTCTTTGTCATCCTTGGAAGATCACTGGGTGTGAGCACAGCTTGGCAAGGTCTCAGGTGACACTACAAGTCGTCTGGCATCAGATAAGTAACCACACTTTGAGCTGAAGTTCCCACCTATGTAAACTGTAGTTACGGCTGCAACACTTCAATTCTGAAACAGTAATTGCAGCAAGGACCCCTTTTTCAGAGAGGCTTTTGAAATTTAGAAATGTTATTTTAAGTGTATATTTTCACATCTGGTTAAAATGACTAAGTATCTAGCTATTCGGCCCTTGTGGTTGGTCTTGGTTTCATAGCAGCACCTTCTTTCACACCATCTCTGTATACACCATTGAGACCAAGAATACATTTCAAGGTATCCTGGTTCTTTTTACATATTTAATTGTTGAGCACCAGAAGTGAAACATCCTTCTCAAAAAGTCAGCATTTAGGAACATTTGACAGATGGACATTTAGCACCTGAGTAATTATCCTTTAAGTGTCACAAAACACTTTAAATCTTCTGTGACATCTTCTGAGGGATTTGAAAACATCTTCTCATTTTATGTGTATGCCAGCTGTATACCTGTCCATCATTCTGGAGTCATTTGAGCAAGAAAATTATATACAACTTCAAATACTTGTGCTTTGCTGCCTTATACAGAAGCCTTTGTATGAGTTTTCTCAGCAAAACATAATCCTTTTCCAGCGAAACAGACTATTTTCTCCACTTATGATAAATATATATACCCCAGATATCCCTTTCCCCTTGTTACATAGAAAGTAAGATTTTTTTCTAATGAATATAGTGTAATACTTTCTAGACATTTTAAGTATTATAGTTCTAACTTTAAAATGTAACAATGTGAAAAAATGACATCTTGAATTTTACAGGCAAATGGATGGAGCTAGAAAACATCATTTTGAGTGAGGTAATCCAGACACAGAAAGACAATTATCACATGTACTCACCCGTAAGTGGTTTTTAAACATAAAGCAAAGAAAACCAGCCTACAAATCACAATTCCAGAGAACTTAGACAACAATGAGGATACTAAGAGAGACATACATAGATCTAATCTACATGGGAAGTAGAAGAAGACAAGATCTCCTGAGTAAATTGGGAGCATGGGGACGTTGGGGAAGGGTTGAAGGGGCGGGGAGAGGCAGGGAGGGAAGCAGAGAAAATGTAGACCTCAATAAAAATCAATAAAAAATGTAACAATAGGTATAGAACTATGATTACCAAATCCAAAGTCTTTATCATGATCCAAATGGATCTCCTTTGGTATATTCTAATTTCTAAACGGCCTCCATGTCACTTCATCCTAAACCATCCATGACTTAACTATTTTCCATCCATAACAAGCTTATCAGTTTCTTTGCACTTACTTGACCACAGCCTGTAAGGTTGACTTACTCCTAACATCCATCAGGTTCCTGCTGTTGATGATTCCCTACCATAATAGTCCTTCCCCTTGGCAAGCCTATAGAAAATAACACACTCAAACATCAGGCTCCAGTTTCTTAAATCATCTGGCATATTTATGTGCAAGTTTGAGTGTTTACTTGCTCCCAATGGAAAAATGAAAAGGTAGAAATTTTCTCTACTTATCTGTCTTCAACATCCCTAGAGTATGTTTGGCACATATTAAGCATTAAACAAACGTCACCCCAATGAGTGAACAGGCATTCAATTAAATGAACAGGTCTTTTTCATGTAGAGTCATACAGGCTGCACCAAATATCCACATAGGCTAGCTTAGTTCTTTTCATCTCTGCTGAAAGACATGCTAACATTAAAATGTGAAGAAACTAACATTGTTAGAATTGAACAAAATAGTGTATGAAAGTATTTGGTAGAATGCCAAAAATTTAAATGTTCAGTGAATGTACTTACGTCTAGCCTTTTCTTTATCTGTTGTCACAAAGGAAATGCTGGCCTCTGTGTAGTTTGGGCCTATTCGCTTCACCTCTTTCTTAACATCCTCACCCTTCCACCATCTTCTCATGGACAATACAGTATTGTTTTCCTTCCTACTCTAATGCCTTTGGTTTACCTCTCCACTCAGACACTTCACATGGTAACTACAGACCTTAAACCCAATTCGCCCAGAGGGGCTCCTTTTGACAATGTAGCACAGTTATCACATTGCCTTGAAGAGACACAATGAAGTGTCTGCAAACTTGCCCATCTGAACTCCTCACAGATCTATGTAATTTCTTCCATTTTCTGGATATCCAAGGAACCCTTATTTCTACTGTGTATTTGCTTATGTCAGTCACTATACATGGTATACACATACAATCACATGTGAGCTTATACACCGTGAGAACAGTCTCATTTCATTTCAACAAGTGCTTGTAGTCTCAGGATCAATTTAGAAGCCATTTACTCTTTGTGAAGACTCACAATGCCTTAATAATAGAATATTCTTCCTTGCGGTTTAGAGTTGAAAGCTTGGTCACAAAAGCAACATTGAGAAATGAGGGGTTTTTTTTTTGAGGGGGGAGGGGATTCGACCATGAAGAATCTGCCCTAATCAAGTGATTAAGCCATTGACGGATTCCTAACTTGAAGGCATCACACTGAGCTATTCTCAAAACTGGAAGATACATCCTGATTCAAGGAAACAAGCCATTGGAGGAGTATGTTTGAAGGTATTCCTTATCCCTGTCCTCTTGCTCCAACCTCTGCTTTTCAAAAGCCCTGAAGTAGGTAGTTCTGCTCTGCCATATAGTTCCTATGAGGGTCTACCTGACCACAAACTCAGCAACAGAAGAACCAAGCCACCATGAATCAAAAATATTGAAACTGAGAGATAAAGTAAATTCTTCCTTTCTAAAGTTATATTCTCAGGTCTTTTGTTCCAGAAACAGAAACTACCTACCATATTCCTCCTATTATCTGTAGCAGAATATATATATTCTGCTATATATATATCCCATAAATTGAATTTGGAGTTTTATTATTTCCCCTATAAGATCCAAAACTCTTGAGAACATTATCTCTTGGTGTGTCTTCAATAATTGGGCACTAAAGTATTCATGGGAATTGGCACTTAAAGATATACAATATTTTCTCTCATGACAAGTGTCATTATGGTGTTAAAATACTGGTTTCTCATGATACTGAACCCTGAACCAGTTTGATATTGCCACACTGGCAAGAATTTAATGCCATGGTTAAGGAAATATATATATACTTAAGGCAAAGGTTTTAGCTCAACATTAACTGAACTAAATTGAATAGAAATTTTAATATTATTTATTCTAATATATGTCTAGATATTGCATAACTTAAAAACCCTTCCTATATCTCAAAGAAATGTCTGATGACTGCTTCCAATCAATAGCAAGGAGCTGGATGAAATCTGAGGCTATTTGTGAAATTTTTGAATATTTCTATCTAGACAACAGTTTGGCCTTGTGTAACACAACCTCCAATGCAAGAAATTTCTAACTTCAAATGGATTGACACCAAAGTGATGCCCTTTAACAAATGAAACAACACAGGGGTGTAGGATATATGCAAAATAATAGTCTTGTTTAAGTCTTTCTATTTTCGCCAAGACAGACATTGGCCTTTAGATGTTCTGACATACTCTTTAATTCTGAACTATGGGCTAAAATAAGTGGTGCTGGCTTTCTGTAAGCTGTGAATTGACATCTTTCTGCTCCTCGGAATTATCGACAAGAATGTTCTCCCTTGCTAATAGTAGCACATTGAGTGATTGATTTTGTCATTAGGTAAGACTTGAAATGTGTTGGCACTAGAGGGGGTAATATATAATCTCTATCAAATTCATGGCCATGGCACCAGCCTACCACTTAGCTCAGTTTGTTCAGGAAAAGGGCACTATTTTTTTACTTGAGTTTCTATTTTTTATATGGATGTAGATTATGGTAAATAATGATAATATTCAAGAATGCTCCATGTTAACCAATTCACAAAGATTGTTCCAGGTTGTGTCCTGTAAGATTCTAAGATCTACGATCAATTGAGAGGGGCAAGTAACTTACCTGACCAAAAAAAAAAAAAAAAAAAATCAGAGAAAACCAGTGAGTCATCTGATCTTCTTACATTTTTGATGTTTCATCCAGATGGGAACTCTCCATATTAATGCATAGCGGTTTTAAATGGAAGAGAGGGGATTCTAGACTTTGAACAGTTCTGGTTTTCTCTAACATGGAAGCAACCAGAGGAATCAATAAAATACTTTTTTCTGTGAGAGCTGTGAATTAAGATGCTTTTGATTGCAAGTGTTTGAGACTGGTGACAGGTTAACTAGTAGCACCTGGTATGTTTTCATAATCGTACAATGACGAATTTGGGTCAATGTGTAGTTACCAATAAACAAAGCTCTCTGAAGAGTATCCTTTCGAAAGACTATTGAGTCCTCCCTGCTAAGATATTGATTTAATTTGTCAAGCAAGAGTATTGCCTCACAAACTTGATTCTCAATCACATATTCCTTGCAAACTTAGCAAAAGCATAAAGCACCAAGTCTTGTCCTGCTTTAAGGAATCTGTGGCTATATATTCTGAATTAGTTCTCCAGCTTATTCTGACAAAACAAAGTAAAGACTGGTTAAGAACCAACACCCAACCTTTAAAGCCCTCACAGCTGATGTTCCCTAGGCACAGGTCAAGTTGCTAACTACTGATGACAATGATACTTGGAATGCTTCCATATCTGACAAGAACCATTAAAACTGCCAGCTTGTATCACACATTTATCTTATTAAAAATCATTGTTGCGAGTATATTTTCATTAGAATAGTCATAAGATTCTGTGAGTTAATGAGAGTCCCATTCTGTACCCAAGAGGCAGGTGGATGATCCAGGTAAGGCCACATTAGTAGGAACAGGTGAGTCAGGAGACAGCCTGCTATCTCTATTCTATTCAACAACCCCTTAAAATCAATAATCTTTAGCAATTAGGGAAACCTGAAAATTCCAAAATTAGGCAGAATGGCAAAGGGTCTCTGTGAACTTAAAAGAGTTCCTGACTTGTAATTGTATGCTGTGAACAAAGTAAAGTTTTAAAACATAATGGCAAGTATAAATAAAAGAAAATATTCCTGAGTCACCAGGAAGTAGCAAATGGATGATGAGAAGTGGGTCAGGCTGGAATTGTTCTGTTTAATCTGGAGAAAAGGATCATAAATTACATGACCATTTGTATCTCTGAGAAGTTAGGAGTTTTCGGTTGAGTTATAGTGCTACAGTTTGAGGATGAAAACGGGTAGGAAGCACTTCAGATGAAAGTTGGAATTTGTATGTTTCTTTGAGATAGTTCCAGATGTTAATAGGGCTAAGATTTACAAGGGAATACAAGTCAGAATCTGCTTCAGAATACTTTATTATTTTCTTTCTTTTCACATTTGAGAAGATATTGGCTCAGTCCCCTCTAGGAGATAGAAAAAGCTTCGATCACTGTTACACTTGGGTCTTCCAAGGGAGGGTGTTTTAGACATGTCCAGTTTCAGTCCTCTGTAGAGGAAAGGACGTGTCGGAGACCTTTGCCTCCTTTCTCTTTGGACTTCCTTTCTCAGAGTTTGTCCATGGCCCCTATGAGAGCAGAATACCCAGGCTAGCAGGTTAAAGGCAAGGGACATGTCTAATCAGGAAGGCCATCTCAGCTGCTCTGGGGTCTTGGGTATAGTATTAAACTGTTGCCAGTTACAGAAGAAGATGTTTGTGTATTTTTACACAAGAAGACATTTGTATATTTCATGGGCTGTTCTGACGAGCAAAAAGCATTTATTTTCACCATTGCTACTTTCTTCCTGGCATCTATACTGCACGTTCACTATGTAGAGATGATTGGATTTTCAGCACTCTGAGGGTTCCTGATTTTAAGTACTCTTGTATATATTCATTCATGTTATGACATTCTGCAGAGAACAGTATGATTAAGCTGCCAATGACTTATTGTGAGTTCAAAATATCTGACAAGTAACGGATGGTGTACTGTGTTGACTTCCACAGTGACAAATTGTAGAATTAATAGTGAGGAGATGGCATATATGATCCTTAAGGACTGTGACAGTATCAAAGAAGTGCATTGTGCACGTCCTCATAGTGCTCTGAAATATCTTAATGTTTTAAAAATATTTGATCCTGCAGGAGAACATTAATTCTAGGAGATTAAAGTTGAATCCAGACTGTAACATCAAGTGTGACTATTTCTGTGGAATGATGGCATAATGTGTTTTAAAATGCTTTGGTAATAGAGCTGTACTCTGTCAAATGTGGCAAAAAAGCAAATTGCAGCCAGGATCCGAAGGTAGCAACTGCTGAAGATAACCAGACGTATGTAATGGAAAAGATACACCAGGCTTAAGCATGGCCAGAGAGCTCAGCTGTAGCTCTCTAAGCAAAAGACCGTTCATCTTTATTTTCAGCTAGCTCTCCTCTCCAGGACCAAAACACTAGCTGGAACATCTCCAGAAAGAAATAGTGTGAACATTCTTCCTGCTGTAGGAACGATTCACATAATATTTCATTCTGTGTCTCAGAGACAGACTAAATTGATCTTAAATATTAGATCTCTATGCAGTTTCAAAATTTTTGCCACAAACAGACACAGTATTCCTTGCAACTTTGACAGGTTGCATCCCTTTTCTTTGGAAGCCCGCTTCCTGCGGCTCATTTTCAACAAGCTCTGAGAACCAGCCAAGAATCATCAAATGCATTTCTGTGAGAGGAGAGGACCTAGTCAAGCAGCGAGGAGCAAACCTCGGGGCAGCGGGGAGCAGGAAGGGAGGGAGGCGCGGGCACAGGGAGGGGAAGGATCTAGAGTGCTGGCCTGACTCCTGACTGGCTGGAGTGGTTTTGGAGAAAGTCAGAGCACCAGCTGGCCAGTCGGGAGCTGTCCAACTTTTCAGCAGCTCTGAGATCCAGTTTCAGGTGCCCGGACTCAAGAGCAGGCTACTGCTGCGAGACAGCTTCTAGCTGCCAACAATTCCTAATCTCCTCGGCGGTGCCCTGAGAAACGAAGAGAAGAGGGGGAGGAAAAAGAAACCGACCATCAGAGAAGCCGTGCATCCGAGTCTTGGTTACTTGGGAGCAACCACCGCGCGTCTCTGCCTTGTCCACCCAGCACGGATCCCTGAGCCATTCCGTAATCGCACCCGCTAGCAGAGCCCCCTCTCGGTGGCCTGCAGCCTCTTGCCGCTACAAGTCGGAAGCTGAGCCCAGCCTCTATCTCGGGAAGCGGCGGCAGCAGTAGCCCGAAGGCGCTCGGGCTAGCGTGGTGGACCCGGCGGGGCAGCGGTGCACGGAGCCGGCCAGGATGGAGGCAGAGGGTAGCAGCGTGCCGGCCCGGGCGGGCAGCGGCGAGGGTAGCGACGGCACCGGCGGGACTGCACTCAAAGCCCCTAAGCATCTCTGGAGGCATGAGCAGCACCACCAGTACCCGCTCCGGCAGCCCCAGTTCCGCCTCTTGCACCCCCATCACCACCTGCCCCCGCCGCCACCACCCTCGCCCCAACCCCAGCTGCAGCCACCGCCACCGCCCCCACTGCCGCCACCCCCGCCGCCGCCCGGAGCTACCCGTGGTCGCTACGCCTCGAGCGGGGCCAGCCGCGTCCGGCACCGCGGCTACTCGGACACCGAGCGCTACCTGTACTGCCGCGCCATGGACCGCACCTCCTACGCGGTTGAGACAGGTCACCGGCCCGGCCTGAAGAAATCCAGGATGTCCTGGCCCTCATCGTTCCAGGGGCTCAGACGGTGAGTGGAGAGCGCCCCTCCCCCACTCTGGCAAAGGGTCACCTCCTCTCTTCTCCAATTCTCCCTGTTAGTTGCTCAACACCAGTCTTGGAATCCAGGGTCAAATACAAGAAACTCAGGGGCGTGTCTGTCCTTGCCCTGGAAGATACAATTCAGGTGTGAAATCGACCCGAAAGTACAGCGTAATTGTTAACTGTGTGTGTGTGTGTGTGTGTGTGTGTGTGTGTGTGTGTGTGTGTGTGTGTGTGTGGCGTTTCACTGGTTTATTTGTGCCATGCACCTCCCTCTCCCCACTCGTTTCCATCCCACCCCAGCAGTAAGATTAAACCTAATTCAGTTTGTATCTAGTGGAGGGAGGGTGAAGGCGCGAAAGCTGGGGGTGGGGGAGGCTGCAGTCCAAGCCTGGAAACCATCCATAAATCTGTCCACGCAACTCCGAAAGGAGGGCTCAGCCAGGCAGATCTAACCCGAGAGGGCACAGGGTGTGGAAGAGACCAGTTGGTGTCAGGAATTGCAGCACAGGGCTTGCGAACAACTCTTGTCAAGTTCAGAAGTAAATTGAACAGCAAAGGGGAGAACAAACACGTGGGTGACTTGGAGAGTTTGGAGCAAAATGTTCAGCAATCCTTACGAGAGAGAAGGAGGAGGGATAGAAGTGAGGATGCTGTAGGAGTCAGACTGCGTCGGTGTGTGCGCGCGTGTGTACACTCAGAGTGGGGTGATAGTGGTGGTCCCTAGCCACCCTGCTAAGAAGGCACCTTGTTTTAGCAGCAAGCAAGACATGGAGATTTGATTATAGTGATTTCCCCTTAACATAAAGTGCCCTGGGAGACAGGGCAGGGAAGCCACATGTCAGCTTGGAGTTTTAATAGATGCCATGGAAATGAGTAATGTAAAGGACAATTACAGTGGCTAAGCAATCACCTCATTCTTACCTGTGGAGGTGGATTTTGGCCCTATTTGGTGGTAAGGGCATGGGTCCCTCCCATACACACACACACACACACACACACACACAGACACACACACACACGCACGCACACGGGGTGTAGATTTTACATACATGCACACAAGGGTTTTTGGAGTAGCTGATCCTTCCCATGCTCATTGGCATAGTGGGACAGTCTCAAGCCCCAGATAGGGGCAGGCACTGATGCCTCTCTAGCCAGCCCCCACACTGGACAATGGGTAATTGTGCATCAGAGCTGGCTGTGTAAACAGGAAAACCTGGGGCTGAGATCATTTGTCTAGCTCTTACTGACAAAAGGTGGCATTAATCAGAAAATAATAATGGTTTCAACTGTGTGTTTATGTGAGGATGTGCATGTGTAAATATGTCTCCCCGTGTGCTGTATTCCCTACAAAACAAGAACATCTAGCCAATCAGTATCCTAACCTTCACATGTGGCCATTCTTTTAGCTGGAATGTATCACTTTGCTCTTTTCCTTGCTGGCTTCCTTGCTTTCCTTGTTGATGACACTGTGTCTGTTAAATGTGAAAACAGAGAACTGCAGCTAATCTCAATTCAGATCATTGTGAAGTTTGATGACTGATGCTAATTGCAGACATTAATAAATCAATACACAAGTTTCATTATTTGTGGTACATATTGATCCATCACACATGTAGTTTCACTCCTTGTGTAAAGAGGAGGTCATCCTCCCCAGTGGCTGAGCATCAGACCATAGAGGCTCATAATATCAGAATAGGGACAAGAAAATTACTCTGCACATTTCACCTATGCATAGAAAAATGTGGTCAAGAGTCCTTAATAGATATTAAACAAAAATAAGCATTCTAGCTTAATATGTGGGTTGATTGCTTTTGTGGAATATCTTAATTGACTACATTTTTAATAAAATAGATTTGTTTTTGGGAGGATGGAACTGAGCAAAATAAGCTAATTGGAATGGAAGCATTGCATCATTGATTTGAGTTTATTTTTTGTTATGCTCTACACATTGATTAATTGTTCTATCTGAAATTACTTAATTGATTACTTAAATGGTTCAGAGAAAAACTAAGATGTATAATATTTACATATTGTCTCATTTGTGGCTCATCTGATTTAATAATGCCATACTATTTAGGGATTCATGACTTTAATTTTTTTATATCACTTGCTGCGTATTTTCCACATGTTCACACACTGAACGTAATCTTTTCTTGAATAAAATTCATTTGCAAATTAATATGCTTCCAAAAGGGCATGGATATTATTATCATTCTTTAGAAATAATGGTAGCAATGGTTTAAAATAATTAGGGAACTTTCACGTCGATTGCCTTAGTTGGCTCTTCCAACAAGGTTAAGTTGAACCATATTATCTCCATTTTATAGAGAAGAACACTGAGCCCCAGAGGATGTAAATAATTTGTTCAACATCACACAGAGCAGAAGGACCAAAATTGAGACTGAAATGCAGGTCAACTAAGGCCTTTCTGAAATAAATGTGTGTGGTTCCTGCTTAAGTTGACAACATCAAGAATATGTGAAATCATCCATGAAATTTATATCAACTTATACTACAGAGTATAAGCCCAATAAACAAAATGGAGATATTTAAATCATCCTAAAAATGACAGCATAAGCTTCTGGAAGCAATATGGGCTTTTAATCTTTATTCTCAACTTGTCCTGTCCAGTTAAGCTGGTATCAGTTATCACAGGACAAACTTTGAATTAGTTGACTTTGAATTAATGTCTAGAGACCTTAAGGCTAATAAAAACATTGTGGCTACTTTCACTTATCTCCTAGGGTACCCAAAAGGGTACCAGTTATGTTTGTATACACACACACACACACACACACACACACACACACACCATGATCTGAATAAGGGTTTAAATTGTGAAAATTAATGTATGAAAAGAACCTCCTTATGAATGCTGGAGAAAATGATTACCTATGGATTATTAAGAAAGTTATGTCTCTGGAAAGCTATTTCCAGCATGTACAGCAGCGTGGCCAGATGTTATTATCTTGGCTATAATTCTGAGCATCAATTATAATAATGTGAGGCAATGGGGAAGAGGCATCTATTTTTTTAATGAAAAAATTGATATCAACAGGAACGATATAGATCTCTGACAATGATGGTCAATTACTTTGATTTCATGGAAAATGTGACTGTATCTAATGCATTTTGTATTAAGATATATCTAACCAGGTAAATTTGTTTATTAATATCAATATAGGATGAATCTGGAAGAATGAAATTTCCAAAGATAATAAAATAGGTCTTATCAAGAGAACTAAGTAAAATACCAACAAATATTAAAATACCCTTTAAGTTGTATATATAAAATTTATTATTTCCAATAATAACCCTTCAAATTACTGTAGCTGTTTAGCTTAACTGATAAGAGCTCTTTCTTTTACTTCTCTTTATATAACAAAATGTTTTCTTTATCAGTAAAGTATATTTAAAACTTTACAATAGCTGGAAATTCTTATTAAAGAATAAGGATAGGATATTCAAACATCATAGGTGATTTTTTGATTCTATAAAAACTTTGTAGATGACAGAGATGTAAATATCATGAAAGTGGCATTTGAGTTAGGAAAGTTAGAGAAAAACAGCTGAAGTGTCTCATTGCAATAAATGTAAAT
Source organism: Ondatra zibethicus (assembly GCA_004026605.1). NCBI lineage: Eukaryota > Metazoa > Chordata > Mammalia > Rodentia > Cricetidae > Ondatra > Ondatra zibethicus. Next base: position 22,027 of record PVIU01020102.1, read on the forward strand.
CTAAGTGTGTTGTAACCTTGATGTGACATTAGCTTTTTAAATGCATGGACTTTTAATATAGGAAAGGAAATTTTACATTGTAATATTACAGTACTCTTAAGATCAACGTGAAGACAGATGTGGCTCAGTGGCTGGGCACTGGCATAGCATATGCAAGGCCCTGGTTAGAACTATAGCCCCACTAATAAAACATTAATCAAAAATCTACTCTTCTGGATTAAGAGAGCTAGTCTCCATTTAAAAAAAAATTGATTTCATCAAAGACTTTTAGTGCAGCATTCTTCTTCAACGAGGTGTGTAAAGATAATCTAAGTTTGTGGTACAAATCTTGAGTTTCACATTACCAAACAGTCTGTGGGGACATTGGCAATGGGGCCAGGATTGATCCCTAGTGGTTGAACTGGCTTTGGGAGGCAAATTCTCTTTGAAGGAATACCTTGTTCAGCCTAGATATTGGTGGGAAGGGGCTCGGTCATCTCTGGAAGTGAAGTGTTAGACTATTGACTTCCCAGGGGAAGCCTCACCCTTCCTGAGCAGTGGATGGAGGGTTGGTGGGGGGAAGGGTGGGAGGAGAGGAAAAGAGGGAGTGGGAATAGGGTAGCTATGTAAAATGAGAAAAGATTGTATTAAAAATATTTTAGTAAAAAATTATAATCTCAAAAAACAGGAACAACAAAAAAGAGAATGTTATTTACACTGTGTGTTTCAATAAATTCAAGTTTGGGGGTTTTATAAAAAAACTTATTTTTATATTTTTATTCTTTCAATGTTTTATAGCCTGTATAAGGTTGACACATTTAAAATTTAATTAATATTAACAATATAAGAAAAGGACATGTTTTTCTATTTCTTTGTGTTTTCAAAATAGTAGACGTCTAAAAAGAAAATAGATTTAAACATTTTCTCCTTGTTTTTTTCCACTGAAAGATTGTTTTCTTAGCTTTTTAAAATACCTTTTCTGACAGCATGTTCCGAGACGTTAATGTGTTAGAAACACATTGGGAGTCTATCATATTATAATTTGGCTCTGGAAATTTGAACCTTCCATCTCTCAAGGAATTGGTGGACAAGAGGAGGCAGAAACTGGGGGTGGGGATCAATTTTAAAAAAGAATATGTGGAAAGAAAGAAACATAGAAATTTGTCTTTCAAAATGAAATGTTTGTGCAGCCTTACTTTTTCAAGTTGACTTCAGTTGCTCACTCCACGGCAGTATTGGGGGGAAAGGACCGTTGTCCACAAACAAAGGGAACAACTAACCTACCTGAATAACACCCATCATACTCCTGTAGAATTGTGTCCTGAATGTTTTAATTGCTCATCCAGTTTATTGGCAGAAGCAGAGTGAAATTTACACCTTCCATATCTCTTGACAATTAATTCACATTTATACATTATGGCCATCTGTTTTGCTCTGTTTTGTTTCATTAGGACACCAGGTCTTAGGCATTCAGGGTTGGCTTTGAACTCACTAAGTATCTGAAACTGGCTTGAACTTCTGAACACCCCCCCCCCACCTGCTGGGATTACAGGCATACATCATCATGTCTGGTTTTGTGGGCCTCTTTTTATTAACCAATGTCCTCATCTTCTAAGCAATAGCCTTAAACTAAAAATGTAAAATTACCATGGAATTAGCCTATCATGCCCTTGGAACTGCAGTACTCAGATGTTGGTGAAAGGTGACTTCAGAAAATACTTTTTCACTTTCCTTTGTGAAGAGATTCTTACACTTCAACCCACCCCACACCCCAAGCCCCACACCCCACACAGAGTGATAGGTTGGTCATTAGCTTAATGTGTGTTTAAAGAGGTATCTGGAGAAATATCCTTAAACATTGCATGAATTAATTATCTGAAAATATTAATTCTTTTTAAATTATTCAAATGTCTCAAGTCTAACATTGGCAAAACCAAGTCCATCTCACATCTTATTACCCAAATTCACATTTAAAAATATATAATCTGCACACCTATAACTTAAATGCTGTAGTCCTAGCTCATATCAGCAATATTGCTAAGGGATTATAGCAAGTAGTACTGTATTATATTTCAAAAGATGCCATCGTTATTTTTATTTCAAGGAATATTTTCTGCATTTAAAAATAGGAATACTAATTTTTCCCAGAGAGATGGCATCTTGCATTATATGTTTTAAAAGCTCACTGACGAAGTTTGTGTGACTCCATACACATACATTTGCCATGAGTATCCTCTACCGTGTCAGATATGTGAGAGCTTACCTGAGACTCAAGGTTTTCTCTGATACCTGTGCAATCATGTGCAGTTATTGACGTATCTCAATGTATGGTGTCACCATTTATCCCATTGTCCTAAGCCCCTGGTTTTTCTTGGACCCCTTTTCTCCCATAATGCTGGATGTCAGAGACCACTGAGATCTTCCAACTTGACCTCTGAAGTACCATGCCTTCCCTTTGGTATTTCCCTCAGTGAAACATTTACAATATTCAGGCATTTTCAGTAGCATGGCATGACCGGCAATTCCCACCTCCACGATCCTCCATCTATTTCCCGTGCCAGATGTCAATCACATTGTCTTCTTGTTTGAAATCTTAGAGTAACTTCTGTTAGCCTTTGAGATAAGATCTAAATCTCTTGGTCTGAATCTTTGGAATGTTAACCTTGTCTATCTTACTTACAGAAAATCTTACTATTAATCCCCACATCCACGGAACCCATCAAACACTCAAATTCTTGTCAAAGACAGATTCTCAGTGTGTTTAATGCCATCCCCTTTTTTTCTGAAAAAAAAATGTTCTTCTTTCTAGTTCCTTTCCTATGACCTGTACCACCCCATTCTCATCTCTTTTAAAGAATTAAATAATATCTCTTTGGACCACTAAGAGATACTAGGCATGAATGAGAGTAATAGTCTTCTCCAGGGAAGAGCAAACCAACTGATTATCCTACAGCAAATGCTCAGCCCTAAAAACATAGACATATAAGCAATATCATATACACTGAACAGGTTGTATTTATGTATTTAGGAATATACATATATGTGTGTGAATGTGTGTGTGTGTTTGAATTTGAAAGTGAAAAAGGGATATGCATGAGAAGGGTTGAAGAGAGGAAAAGGAAATTATGTAACTATATTATAATTTCAAAAACTAAAAAATTATAACAAAAAGAACATTCATTTGAATTCATAGTTGCCACCCTTGGAGACTGTCCTACAAAAGAGGGAGTGATATTCTTTTGAATATTATATTTCAGTAGTTACCCACTATAATTTAATTATTGGCAATATTGTCTCTTCCTTTGGGCATTTAACAACTTTGCATAAAGTATGGCGTATATGGGTACTTAATAAATGATAAGATTTTAATGTGGAAATAACAATGAGACCTAACCTTTTTGGTTTGAGCTCTCTCAGACAGGATATATTTGATTTCCTTAATAATATCTATGAAGCACACAGAGACAGCGATATTTTGCTCATTTTAGAGGTTATGAAAGGAATATTGTCTCTTCGAAAAATAGATGTATATCCATTTCCAAATACAGGATTCATACATGACTTTTAAAAGCCCTCGGCTGATGATATCCTCATAATACTGGCATATCTGCTGGTACCCGTTGCTATCTGATGAGAAGCAGCCTATAATTTGATTTAAAATAGGAGGGCTGAGGGGAATGACAGTGATTATGAGGAGAGAGAGCACTTTTCGGCTACCATGTGAGAGTGTTACATCAGAATAAAATAACCCTGAAAGAATCCCTCCCCTTTAATCTAGACAGATGCCTATGGAGTCCACTTAATTCTGCACCTGAGGCTTCAGAGAACCCACTGGGATGTAGCAGAGGTCACAGACATGTTCGTCATGTTCTCAATTTCGTGTCCTGGATACATGAAAGTCAAGATACTGTGCTTCAACATTAACTAAGCTGTTGACTTAATCCACTAAGGGAAGGGTGACAAGTCTCACTAGGGTCGCTGAAGTGAAGCAGCACGAAATAGTATATTTTTTTAAGTGTATAATACTGCAAGCAGTTGGTTTAAAGGTTTTAAAACCAACATAGACTCAATAAATATTTAGGGAATTATTTCACTTGAAGTTTTATTTAAATATTTATAAGAGTAGTAAACATTTTGAAAAAAAAAGCTTGTTTTGTCACCAATGTGATTTTAGGACACATCCTATGGGCTAGTACTTCAACTGGTATGGTATTAACTCATGAATAAACTATGTGTTGGTGGAATGTAAAGAAGTCAAGAATGAGATTTATGACTATAAAATTGGAGGGGCTGGGTAGGGTAGCATTCCAACTCAGTGTACGTATGGTAAGTTAATGCATGGTGTTCATTGGCTTATTTACCTCACAGCAAAAGTAATACTTAAAAAAATAATAAAATGTGTAAAATCATTAAGAAAATTATGAAAAGCAAAAGAAAATGGTCCAAGGACATAAAAAGATAATTTTAAAAGAAATATTAATGATAAATATGTATTTAATTTTTTCATTAGGCTAACTATGGAATAAAATTGAAAATACACATTATGCAATTTTTTCATTTCTCATCTTTTAAGTAATAGAAAGATGAACAATTGAAAAGAAGTAGAGGTATAGAGAAGTACCCATCTTTTTTTAAAGACAGTTTTAGTGTAGGGTATAAATTAGGAAAATGTTGGTGAGTATCAAACAACATGTATCAATGTTTTGTGCAAATGCCTTGCCAAAGTAATTCTAAGCATGGGAATTTGGCTTAAGAGTATAATTAAATGCATAAGCAAAGAAGTACTATATCACAACACTGCACATAATAGCAAATATCAGAAAATTACCCAACTATCTGTCAAAGTACAATTAAAATAAAATGATGTCATACCTGCAACAAAAGACTGATACATTAAAAAAAATTAAGAAAGATCGTCTGTATTAAAATGTAGTGATAAACTGCATGTGTTGTTATGTGAATGAAAACAATTTGGAGAATAGAGCACAGAATATGACTCACATTAATATTCTGCATTTATGAATATTTATATTTACATGTCTCTCTCTCTCCCTTTTCTTCTCCCTCTCCCTCTCCTTCTCTGTCTTCCTCTCTGCAACCTTTATAGAAGCAAAACACTGCCGATTGTTTCAGGCATATAAAGAAGAGGCAGTTAGGAGGTCTTTGTTTTTCTATTCTATGTTCTTTTCTTTTACTTGATTTCCTTTAAAAAAAAAGTCAGCATAAGCTGATTCAATATACAATATACAAAAATAACATATTTCTTTCTTTTGTATTTTCTACCTAATTATGTCAATATATTTTTTATAACCCCTTTCCTCGCTCACTTCTAAAAATGAAAAATGTTGCATTGTGAAATAATCTAGAGCAAGGTAAAACAAAACAAAGACACCATAAAGGAGAAAATAACAGCATGGAGATAGTATGGAATACGAAAGCAAACCCACCATGCCATTGATTAATGATTAATTGCCAAAAACAGCTCAGAGATTTGACTGTGTGCTTCCTAACAGTAAATTCAAAAAAAGAAAACATCAGTTTAAGATGCACATATGCCAGAAGGTTAACAAATAAGTTGATTTATGAATACATTTTTTTGGTGAACTGTAAGAATCCATAGAAATATTTCCCTATGGTGTCTTACAAGAAAAACGCTATGGGACATGACACACATGGTTTCATCAGCTTCTCTACACTTCATCAAGTGTGAATTAAGTATGAATTCCGCTGTGGTTTTATGAAGCTATATATTGATGTCCTGTTGTTGAAGACATTCAAAGTCTACCAGTATTGGAGCTTCGGTTGACATTCTTTTTGTGAATCTTTCATTTATTTACTCTCATGGTTTGAGCATTTCATTCATGCATATTATGTGTTTTGGTCAGGTACACGTCTTGTACCCTCCTCTCCAATTCCTCAACTATCCCCAATGATTTTTTCTCCTCAATTCCACGTGTTCTGTTCTTAAGCCTAATGTCCACTTAGAGCTGCCTATTGTCATTCTTAGCACTTCTCTTCCTTCTGCTCTGAATGTACTACTTGTTATATTAAAGGGAGTTGGCTTGGGGATGAGAAGATCGCATAGTTGGTAATGTTTGCTGGGCAATCATGAGGACCTGAGTTCAATTCCTAGGACCAAATAAAAAAAGCCAGACGTTGTGGAACTCTTGTAATTCTAGAGCAGGTAAACTGAGATAGGAAGACCCCTGGGTTCATTGGCCACCTGCCTAGGCTAACTGAGGAGGCTCAGGCAGATGAGGAACCTTGTTTCAAAACTCAGGATGTATGGTGCCTCAGGGGGAGCAACACTTAAGTTTATTCTCTGCCTTTCATGTACAAGCATATGATCACACGTACACACACGCGCACATGCACGCACACGCAAGCACACACAGAGAAAAGTAGATACTTTTCTAACATGGTATTCTTCTAGACGTTCTCCTCTAGAGGCAAAGTTCAGTCTTATGTGCTCATTCAGATACCTGAATTTTATTTACATGCTTTATTGTTTCCCCACAATTAAATACTGTTTGTTTTGATGACTCCCTCAACCACTACTTTTTGACCGGATTTATCTCTGTAACTGCAGCTTTCAGGCAGGTCCAACCTGACTGACTCAAGCTCGGTCCTGACTTAAAATCCACCAATCTAAATCCAGTCTCTTTTCATTACTGGTAGGAAATGGAGCTGAAGAGATTCAGCCTCGCTCACCAGGTCTCCGATTTTCTGACATGATGTGACCATTTCATTCTCCAAATATTTATAGCTCTGTTTATTCTTTCCCCCTCACTTCCCATTGAATGATCCAGATGAGCTAATTACAAGATGCCACCCCAGTAAATACATGGGCCTAGGCCAATCAAATGTTAGGAAAATTTGCTCTCAGTCATTCTCTGAACACTGACAAGGACACCTTTTGCTTATCGTGATTGCTCCATTTACCTCACAGGAAGATGCATTTTTAACTTAATTGGAAGTGATTTTAAATCCTAAAATATAATTTTGGTATCTTCTCAGTATTTTCTTTATTTCATCACTACTTGAACTCATTTTCATCATCTGAGGTCTTTCAGTATATTGAGGACCAGGTTCTCATCTAGTGATCATTTTCCAGGGGTTTCTACTCCTCTGAAATCAACATGGATGTTTAAAGGTATTGACTGAAGAAAGATAGATCCTCAAACACTGATAAGTAGTTGATGTTCTCATCACAGTTTTGAAAAATAATCAACAATATAATAATGACATTCAAGGGAATATATGCTTAAGAAGCAAATATCTGTGCTAACAACTCAGAACTGGCCACAAACACAAGGTCTTTTGTAAATAAGAATATAGGCACGGTTCCACTTGAGTAGGCATCCATCTGTATCAACTGGTGTGTCTTCCCACACAGGAGCCTATGCATGTTTTCTTTCATTTAAGATGTTTCTGAAACCTTTTTTATTCTTTAGCTTTCAAAATACATTCATACCGCAAATTTTACACAAATCAACATGTTTTGAACAAAATTTTCTCAGCTCCCCCAAGCCTGTCACATACTGTGTAGTTTTTCTTTATAGCATTTGTGATATTTTAGCTGCATGATTAACTTTATGTTTATCTGCTTAATGTCAATATATTGTAACAGACAATAAATGATATAGATATGAATAATTTGCATTGGTATGGATTTTGCTTTGTTGATATAAATTTAAGGTCAATTTTGTTATATGTATATGTATTTCTGATCTTGATTAAGGTATTGTGATTGTGTAGTTCATTTAAAAATATAATGTATAGTTAGGAAATATAGGTTGTTAATGGATAATCATTGATATAGTCAAGCTTGTAGTCATGTTAGTTAGATTTTTCTAGATATATAGAGATATATTTCAGTTAAATAGGCATTCTTCATATCTTTCAAAGACAACAGAATATGGCATTTAGATGTTTTAATAACTTAGGGCTTTTCATGACAATGAGACACATCTGCTCCTGGCAGCACCAAGTTACTTCAAGAGGAAAATGGGCATTGAAGAGTCTCCTTATGGAGTTTGATAGCCATTTGGGCAAGAAACTGCTCTTGCCTGGACTGTTGCATAAACTGGACATGAAGAACCCGCAGAGAGAAGACTGCTGAACTTCCCTAAAGGTGAGATGATCCTTCGGGGTTCCTGTTTCATGAAAGAGTCTTTGGGACATTCTGCAGGATACAAAAGAAAGTGACTGAACTGTCTTTGAAATTTCCTGCTTCATGGAAATGTCTGCTGGATACTATGAGCCTGTAGGCAAAAGATGGATGCCCCAATGGTACAAAAATCTTTGGGTGACTGTCCAGGCAGCGAGATGTCTCTGTCATTTCTAGAGTGTTGAAAGTTGCTTACTTCTTGTTTACTTAGGTAATATTATATCCTTCTGGAGTCTATTACTTTAGAGAGAAATAATTCCAACTTCAGGAAATCTTCCTTATGAGGTTTTTCTTGTTTTGTTTTTTGATGTTGTTGGTGGTGATGGTAGCGGTTTTTGTATACAGAACTTACAATTTGTTTTACAGGAAAGGCACTGAGTTCTAGAAGGGGCAAGTTATATCTGATAATAGGATATTACTTCTGGAAAGAAGCCTGTCAAGCAAGAAGTCAGTGAAGCAGTAGCATTGTAGACTATCAAGACTGTGGGAAGAGGAAGAAAACGAGATATTAATTTTATGCCACTTTGTTTGCACAGTACTGATCATTTAACCTTTACTTATAAATTAAAAATATTTTCTTCATATTCTTTGTTTTTGTCCACCCGAGTCAAACAAACATGAAGTATATATAACTACTCAGACCCTCACCATCTGGCAGTTCCTCAAGATGTAGAAATCTTATCAAAATAAATTCTTTATTCATAAAGTCAAAGCCCACCAAATTATCCAAGAACTTTCACAACAGTAGGGTCAAGGAAGTGTATGCACCATTATTCTGACAAACTGGTGTTCTTAGCTTCACAAAGGTTTTACTTGGATGATGCGCTTGGCTTTTATTTTTGTAAGGTGAGACAAGCAAGTGGGTCGTTAGTCCTGTTGACACGGAGTTTTCTGTAGGGCAAAGCTACAATAGTGTGTTGAAAAATCATGAGTGGCAGATTGTAAAATACTTTGCGATCACATTATAATACTGTAGGCAGAAAAAATCTAACAAGAAAGGACAGTTTCATGTTGTTTCTATGGCCACTATGGCACAGAGATCCTCACCTCACCTGCATTAACACGCACGTTATGGTGTCATGATGCTCAGGTGAGTTCAAATGTAATGATGGCACATCTCATTAAATAAATAGAAAAAGAAGAAAAATGTTATGGATTCTTTCATATGAAAAAAGTTTACCTCTTTTGCTAGCCTTAAGACTACATGAGCAGCTGGAGCATGTGGCAAGCAAGTTCAAGACAAGAAATTTTAAAGAAGTGATCTGTCTAAGCTGGATTACAGGTTTAACAATATTGATCCAGAAACTCCATTAAATGGTTGTAACTTATACAAAGTTATGAAAATATTTAAACCAATAAGAAAAGCTACTGAAGACATACCATCTATGGAAAAGCAATGTCACATACCGGCCCCCCAATTAGTCTGGCAGCCTGTGTATTGCCTTAGGTACTCTTTTTGTCTACCCATTGAATATGAAAGTTTAATGTAGTTAATGAATAGTTTGGATCTTCTCACTGTGATTAAAAACCTACCGTAAAAATGAATAAAAAGAAATTGAATTATAGAAGACAAAACTGAAATACAATCATTTTCTATTTAATACACACAAGCCATTGGATCATGATATCAGTGGGATATCACTGCCTGTTGACTGTGATTAGATAGGTAGTAGACACAATGAAGAGGTGTCTTTAGTAGATGGCTGAAGGCTGGAGGGCTCTTACATCAAATGGGTATTCCAATGTACCTCTAAAATGTAGTTCTCCAATTACTATTCGACGTGTGCTGTGTAAAACAGGCCAGGAAAACCAAAGAATTGGTTCCTTAATTTTTCGCATGATGTCAGCAAGGCACAGAGATTTTAATTATGGTAGTTACATAGCTTGTTTTGAGATTTAAAGCTCATTTATCAGATACATGGATCATAAAATGGGAAGAAATTAGGGGTATCTTTAAGGTGTCCATTGCAGCAAACTAGGTAAGATTCAAGATTGCCAATATTGAGCCAATGAACTGGACAGATAGTTCTCAGAAAAGAACACAAATGGCCCATAAGTATTTTTTAAAAGTGTTCAATACCCTTATTCATCAAGGAAATACAGATTAAATCTACTTGAAAATTCTAACTCAGTCCAGTCAGAATAACCATCATTTTTTTTAAAAAAGAGACAATAACAACAAAAAAACAAAGAATGAAAAGAAACAACAGCACTTGCTGGGAAAAAGATACTGTTATGCTGGAGGAGTGTAAGTCAGTACAGCTACAATGGAAATCAGTCTTGATATTTCTTAGAAAATTAAAAATAGAATTACCATATGATTACCACTTTTGAGCATATGCCCAAAAGACTCTGCATCCTACCACAGAGATATTTGCATATCCATGTGTATTGCTACTCTTCAAAAGAGAAAGGAAGTTCCTAGAAGTCCATCATCAGAAGGCTAAACAATGAAAAGGTACATACATCCTATGGAAGTGTTCAGCCATAAAGAAAAATGCAGTTTTTCAGAAAATGGGTAGATGTGAAAAGTATTAAGTGAGATGGCCCAGACTCAGAAAAACAGCTACCTCATGCTCTCACCAATGTGTTGTCTAGGTTCAAATTTTTACCTACGTATATTAATGGGGCAACTTGGATATAATCCAGAAACATAGAAAGACACCTTGAGGGAGATGGGACATAGAAAAGTAGACTGTAGAGGATAAAAGTACAAGTCACATTAAAATATATAGCGGCATTGGGAGGGATGGAGGGTTCAAAGAGGGAAAGGGGCAGGGAGAGGAGCAGGGGGAGGGGCAGGGGGAGGGGCAGTGGCAGGGAGAAACAGTCAAAACAAAGTATGCGTAAAAATGATATAAGAAACATGTTACTTTTTATGCTAATTTTAAACTTAAGCTATAAAAAGAAAGAAATAATGATAGTCTGGAGCTAATGATGTAGAAGGAATGATGGCAAAGAAGATATGAGTTTAAGAAACATTTTCTAGGGGAAATAATGATTGCTAGCTGGTGATTTAACACTATAAAATAATCTATTAACTGTATTCGAGGAAAATATGATTAAGGAATCCATAGTATCTGGGCATGCAAGGAAAATATAAAATATTAATTACCTTTTGGCTTCTCTGCAGTTATCCTAATTGCTAGTTTATAGTGGGGGCAAATCTGAAATATTAATCAAGGGAAACAATTTAAAAGTATTCAACTGCAGTTTAAATTTGCAATGCTGTTGTTGTAGATGAAAAATTATTATGCCATTGCAATAAGTAGAACAAATGCTGTTTTATTATGGGCACAAAGTAGATATGTTCCAATGAAGACCACTACAGATTAACACATTCCTTCAAATTGGTTCTCTGATCACCTTTGAAACTGGTGAAGAATATCATGTCAAATTATTTCCACATAAAGCTTAATGAACTATATGTGTGTGTAATTGTGTTTGTGTGTATGTGTGTGTTTGTGTGTGTTTTTATATGTGTGTGAGTTTTTGTGTGTGTTTATGTGTATGTGTTTTGTGTGTGTGTGTGTGTGTGTGTGTGTGTGTGTGTTTGTGTGTGTGTGTTTGTGGGGGGGAGATCTATCTCTTTCTATCTCCAACTCCAAGCTTTTCTAATCAACTTTTTCTGTGCACACCAATCCCAGGAAATCCACAAACAATGGTATATGTCTTCATACTTTTGAAACCTTGCCTAAGCTTTTCTCCCCCTGTTCATCAATTGAATTTTGTTTTGGGTATCTACCAATGGCTATTATCTATCTCCATATAATTTCTAACTATACTGCTAACCTTTGTATTTGTTACAAATTTTTGTATTTGTATTTGTTAGACCTACCAAACACTTATGGTAATGACAACATTCAATCCTCTAATGAACACCCTCTAATTTTCCTTTGCTGTTTTTAGTTCTGAACAATAATATTCTCTAGGAAGGCTGTTCTCATGAACCATTCCAATAAATAATTCCTTAACTTTTCACTTTTTTTTAGTATTTAAAAACTCCATTAGTATGTCAAGTTTTAAATACACAGCAAACAAAGATTTTTTTTGCATGTATATTTTCATATATTTCAGTGATATGTTTATATTCTGATTATATATTTATCTTTATATCAAATAAATATATTTGGTTCATAGAGCAAACGCTATAAATTTATGAATTTGGTTTTTTTCTTCGTTTTTCCACTTAACATCACTTGGGATTCTCTGAATAATTTTATGCTTTTTAATGATTAAGAAGTCAACACCAGTAGAAAGAGGAAGGAAACTGTCTATTTCCTTTCACAAATGTCATCACTCCAGGATTGCTCTGTCTCTCTAGTCATATTAGGATTTTCTCTACCACTAGAACACCTTTTGTTTCCACAGTCAACATTCCCTTCATATTTTTTATAGATTAGATTTTTCAATATTTATGTTTTACTTTTTATTCATAACATATAAAAGCAATTGATGTGCAGAAATTTCCCATCTTGTGATGGGGACAGATTTGTTCTTATGCTCCCTGAAGACTCGGAGTGGTAAGACAGCAACTGATACCAATATTCCATGGGACTCACTAGGAATATTTGTTTCTGCCTACCTGTATGCCTGAAGACCAGACGTGGGCACCAGATCTCATTACAGATGGTTGTAAACCACCATGTGTTTGCTGGGAATTGAACTCAGAACCTCTGAAAGAGCAGCCAGTACTCTTAACTGCTGAGCCATTTCTCCAGCACAAAATTTTTGT
>PVIU01020103.1:0-17582 GCA_004026605.1 Ondatra zibethicus
CCTGATTTATTTGCATCAGTATAAAATGTACAGGCTCCAGTTATTGGTGCATCACGTACAATTCGAGGAAGAATCCAAGAAGTTCTTTTTATGAGGTTAAGTCTATCACTTTTGGGATAGTTGCTATTAATTTCGCCCAAAAATTAGCACAAACTCTTTGCCATGGTTCATTGTCTTCCCACATCTTTTTTATTTCATCAGTAGTAAAAGGCACTATAATTTCTACTGAGTCTAAACCTGCTAGTTGACGAAGTCTCAGTTTACCTTTTATAATTAATTCAGAGACTTTTTCCACATAAGTTTTTAACTTTTTACTTGGTGTACATGGTATAAATATCCATTCTAAAATAATATCTTCCCTCTTCATTAAAATCCCTGTAGGAGAAATTCTGGAAGGTGATATGACTAGGATACATTTAAGATTTGGGTTTACCCTATCCACATGTGCCTCCTGAAATTTTTCCTCAACCATTGTCATTTCCTTTTCTGCTTCAGATGTTAATTCTCTGGGACTATTCAAATCTTTATCACCATTTAAGGTTTTGTTTAAATGAACTATTAGATCAGGTGTTATCCCAACAGCTGTTTGTAGACTGGAAATGTCTCCTAACAATCTTTGAAAGTCGTTAAGAGTCCGTAACCAGTCTCTCCTAATTTGTGCCCTTTTTGTTCTAATTTTCTGTAAACATATTCTGTAACCTAGGTAATTAAAAGAATCTCCTCTTTGAATCTTTTCAGGTGCAATTTGTAATCCCCATTTAGGCAAGACTTCCTTTACCTCTTCAAACATCCTTTGTAAAGTATCTTTATTTGAATCAGACAACAAAATGTCATCCATGTAATGGTAAATTATAGACTTAGGAAATTGTTTGCGAATTATTTCCAATGGCTGACTTAAAAAAAAAAAAAGAGGGGGAAGTAGTGCGGGAAAATTGTCTGGATTCTGTCAATCATGATTTAAATAAATGCTGATTGGCCGTTAGCCAGGATGTATAGGTGGGACAACCAGACAGGAAGTAGAGGCAGAGCAAGGAGAATAGGAGAATTCTGGGAAGCAGGAAGCTCTCTTGGCACTCCTGCCTGGACCACTGAAGAAGCAGGATGTGACCTGCCCCGCTGAGAAAGGTACAGAGCCATGTGTCTGACACAGATAAGAATAGTGGGTTAATATAAGCTACAAGAGCTAATAAGAAGCCTGAGCTAATGGGCCAATCAGTTTATAACCTAATGTAGACTCTCTGCGTGAATTTCTTTGCGGATAAATGGCTGTGGGGACTGGGCAGGACATAAACCAACAAGCAGGCCTCCATACTACAGAGTTCAGACAGCTCATAAATTCTGCTTCAGGAGGCTAAGAATGTAGAATTTCATAAAGAATAAGAATCTTGCTTCAAAGCTTTGAAATACTAGATTAACAATAGGTATAGAAGGAAATGTAGAGTGTGGCAAGAAGGAATCCTTCAAATTGAACTGATTTGGTTAGATGCTAAGAACATAGAAGAAAATAGAACTAATTGGAGTTGAACACATGAAAGATGCTAATGCAGCTAAAGGTACCATCCAAATACGAATACCTTCTAAGCCATGTTTCATTTCTTTTTTTTCAATCTCCTACTAATATGTTTCTTTTCTTCAAATCTAAGAATACGGTGGTTCTCAAAGTTCTTGGAAATTTCAATTCCAAGGAATCACTTCTCTATAACAAATGAAATGAAGAATTATTTCCTACTAACATTTTCTTTGTGCCTTAAATCTTTTAGATTCCAATGTCTGCTATTCCTATGTATTTGTAACTCAAAGTATTTTTTCTCTTGCTTATGTATTTATATTCAGATCAAGAAAACTCAAAACCACTGACTTTCTGCATTTAAGATTTGCTAAGAAATTGTAGTAGTGCAACAAAATTAAGTGTGAATGTGTATCTTCTAAGGTTCTAATATAATGAATGAAGGAACTCTTAATCTTTATATGGAATTTAATGGAATTACTTGTAGATGGGAAAGTGCATTAGTTAATGCACTCTTAAATGATAACATAATTTACAGTTAGAAAATTGTCTTAAACACATATTTAAATTAGTTCTTGTGTAGAACTGTTTTTGTTACTAACTTGATTTCAAATTGCCTTGGAGATTAAAAGAGATACAGATAATACAAAACGTTATATACAGGATACTGTTGTGTAATGGCATGTTTGTGTGTATTTACTACTTTTTCATAAGTATCTCACATAGAGTGAAACTGACAAGGAAAACAAAACATCACATGCAAAATAGAGTGTTTTCTATTTTGAACTAAATTTAATTATTTGTATTCCCATTCTTCATTTTACTTTAAAGGCATAATCTATTCCAATCCACAGGAGAAAAGATATTAAAGAGGAACATTCCTGTTAATAATCCTAATGCATCTACAATATCTGCATTCATCTTTATTTCTAGTGGTCATTTTACATAACAGAAGGCATGTGCTTCTCTGTAGGTTTGGATTACATCTCCTAATTAACTTTTAAAGATAGTTATATTGGTCAAAGTTTTCATCCCCTCTATCATTTTTAGCAATTATGTGTTCTGTGATGAAGTCTTTTTAAAATTACATTCAATTGTTGTCTCGAATTTCAAAAAGATGGAACTGGAAAATTCTGTGCTAGATGATGTTAATTTTAATTTTATTCTTTTTTCTAAGAGTAACATGTTTGAAACCCCAAATATATTTCTATTAATTAATTTACTAACATATTCATTTATTTTGAGTATATTTGTGTGTGTACAACAGCACACATATGGAGTCAGAAAACAAGTATCATGTGTCCTTTCTCTCCTTCCACAATGTAGGTTGTACACTATAACTCAGATCATAGTTTTTTGGCAGTAATTGTTCTTACACACTAAGTCATCTTGCTATCCCAGATTTGTTTTAAAAATATAAGTAAAGCATTACAGATATACCCAATTTTTCATGCAATTAAGGTGAGATTTTTTGCTAATTTGCTGAAAATTAGAATTTTGTTTTTCCAACTACATACTTGTCAAAATTGAGAGTAACCACCAGAGGATAATCATGTTGCATCATAGAAAGCAGTAATTTGAAAATTTAATTATAATTCCAATAAAAGCATGACAAACTACAGTTTATTTAAAACAGAAAATTGTATTGATGTTTTTCTATCATCGGTCTCTGGGTTATCCCTCCTCTGGTTCCTGTCATCCAAACACTATCAAGCATGGGCTCCCTATCCTGGCCTGGGTCTCAAATTAGACCAGTCATTTTTTGCTCAGTTTACAGGTTCTGCACCTCCATTGCCCCAGCACAACTTGAAGGAAAGAAAGCTTTTAGAAAAATAATAATAATAAGATTCCTAATGATATTCTGCTATACTAAAGATTAGTGCCTAACCAAATTCTCATCAAAGAGACTCTGACAGCTAATGATAGCAGATGCACAGACACATAGCCAAACATTAAAGAGAGAGAGAGAGAGAGAGAGAGAGAGAGAGAGAGAGAGCCTAAATTGGAGATCTCTATCTGGTCTCCCTCTACCAACCTTGGAGCTTGGGGAACTCCCCAGAAGAGGGAGCCAAGAATTGTTGGAGCCAGAGGGGTTGAAGACATCCTGACAATAGGGCCTTCAGAATCAAGTAAGCAAGGCTTATAGGAACTTGCAGAGACTGAAGCAGGAATCACAGAGCCTGCATGGGTCTGTGTTAGGTCCACTGCATACCCACTGCAGTTGTTTAGCTTGGGGTTTTGGGGGGCCTCCTAATAGTGGGAATAGGAGTGTCTCTGACTCATTTGCCTACTATTGGGCCCCTTGTACTCCTACTAGTTTTCCTCATTCGGCCTTTATGTGATAGTTTGTGACTAGTCTTCTTCTAACTAATTAAGCAGTTTTCAGTTGATGTTACTGGAGCCTGTTGTTTTCTGAAGGGGAACAGAGGAGACATGGATTTGAAGAGAGGAAAGGAGGGTGGGTGCTAAGAGGAGTGGAGGAAGAGGAAACTGTGTTTGGAATGTAATGTATGAAAGAGTAATGAAAAAAAGAAAGAAATCTATACCCCCATAAGAAGGTTATAGCAGGTAATCCTTTAAAATTTTTCATTTAAATTTCAAATACTTCTTGAAATATTATAATGTGGTATTTTTAATTTAGTTCTTTAGTAGAGAAACAAACAATGAATGGAGGAAACAGATCAAAGCTATCACTTAAGCAAATATTTTCATGAGCACAATCAGCAGATACCTGATCACTATTGTGTATTTCTCTGAACCGCTTTGCTTTAGTAAAGAGGTTGTATTGTGGGGCTGGAGAGATGGCTCAGAGTTTAAGAGCACTGCCTGCTCTTCCAAAGGTCCTGAGTTCAATTCCCAGCAACCACATGGTGGCTCACAGCCATCTGTAATGAGATCTGGCGCCCTCTTCTGGCCTGCTGGCATACATGGAGGCTGAACACTGTGTATATAATAAATAAATAAACCTTAAAAAAAAGAGGTTGGATTGTGAATTTCAACAGACTAGACACTTCTGTCCTCCAGTTGTGTATTACTTAACAAAGAAAATTGAGTTTCCATGAAGTTTAGGGAAAATAATGTCTTGTTCATGGTTCATGTCTATTTAAAAATTATATAAACTAAATAAATGAAAATTTCTATTAACAATATAGGTAAATGTCCTTCCTCCTTGTTTAATTATTTTGTCCTATTAGTTCCTTTATCATAAGTAAGAGAAAAATCAGGTTACAAGAGATACTTACTTCAATATTTTAGAGATATGCAACTCTCTCATTACATATCTCCAAATTTACTTTTAAGTGTCAGAGAGATAAAGTAATTATTAAGCTGAAGTGATATTGCTTCTCCCAGACAGGCATAATTGTAAAAAGTATCATTGGTAGTTTGATGGTGACAGTTAATCATTAGAATCTTAAAGAAAGTATTTCTAATATGTGTAATCCATCAAATGGAGCTTCACCTTGAAACAATGAATTGATGTATTTTCTTCATTTATTGTTTTTATTAAAGCCACATCTCTCTGAGAACAGTATTTGAGTTTATCTTGTAATTCTCATTTCTCACTTTTTCAAATCTCTATTTAAGTAGAATACAGTTCCAATTGACTATTGATAGGTTTCTAGCATCGTTTTTCTGCTGTTGCCCCAATTTTACTCTTCTAAGAAAATGTATCCTTCACTTTAGTCAGTATCTGTGATGGTTCTAATGTTTCCCCAGTCTAACTAAACTTTAAACTTCCTTCTCACTGAGAACATTCCTCAGTTCCTTTAAAATATTTTTTTTTTTTTGGAAAATAGCCAAATATAAACTCAGCTTCTTGAAACAAAAATATTCTGGAAGCCTCTTATCACTTTTACTTTTATTTTCACATCTATTTGTGTGTACCTATTTTTGTGTTTGTTTCTCTTTGTTTGCATACACAATCGTGAATATGTGGGTGCTTGTGCAGGTATGCAGACACCCATGACCATTACAAAGTATACATGTGGAAGAAGAAAGATGTTATTTTGTGGATCTTGGTACTCTCACTCCACTGTGTTGGCCCAGGGATTTCATTTAAGTCATCAGGTCTAGCAGCGGCTTCCTTTATCTTCTGATAATTCTGGCTGGCTCCTTAATTGCTTTGATGATGCATGTTATTTTTCTCAGAGACATGAAACCACTATTTTCAAATGTAATTCTGAGGAAAGGTATTACCTATGTTTCTATTCTTCTGATGAAAGATTATTTCTATGTAACAATTAGAAGACGCAGATAACTTAATCTTATGAATCAATTTTATGGACCAACATATTCTCCAGAAATATGTAATAGTGCTTTATACCTTTGTCAGTCATTTTAAATCCTGCCAATTTTTTTGTTTCAGCAAAGATGAGTTCAATTTCTTGATATTCTTTTGACTCCTGACATCTTGGTCTTTATAATTTCCTTTGCTTCTTTAAAACAATTTGGTACAACTTTATTTGGCACATTCATTGAACAACTGCAAACTGACTATTATTTTACTAAAATGAATGCTTCTAGCCACTCTGTGTTTTATCAATAGTGTTGCATTAAAGCCCACCTTTAAACTCATCCATATTTTTTTATATTTTTTTGTTTTGTTTTTGCTTTAATTGAGAATTTTTTAGTACAATCTTTTCTCATTGAACACAGTTGTCACCAGTCCCATGCTATCCCCTTCTCCCACCCTCCTTCCCCCACTCTCCCATCCACTTCTTAGACAGGATAAGGCTTCCTATGTATAGTCAACAAAGTCTGAATCTTCACTTTGAGGCATAATCAAAGCCCTTACCCATATATCTATGCTGAGCTAGGTATCCCTCCAAAGAGAATGGTCTCAAAGATGCCAGTTCAAGCACTAGGGATAAATACTGGTCCCACTGTCAGTAGCCCCACAGACTGCCTAAGCGTCACAACTGTGCCCCACATTCAGTGGGCCTAGTTTGGTCCTATTCAAGTCCAGAGTCAGTGAGCTTCCACTAGCTCAAGTCAGCTGTTTCTGTGGGTATCACTTCATGGTCTTTACCCTTTTGCTTGTATTATCACTCTTCCCTCTCTAAGACTGATCCTGAGAAGATCAGGCCAGTGCTTTGCTATGGATCTCTGTATCTGCTTCCATCAGTTGCTGGAGGAAGGTTTTATGATGACAACTAAGTCATAAATCAAAAGGTACCCAGCCTATAGTCCACAATTCCAGAGAAGCTAGGTAACAAGCAGAACCCTGAAAAAGACATACATGGATCCCTGTGGGAAAGTGAAACAGACAAGTATGGGGGGGAGAGAAGGGAGAGTGGAAAGGGAGGGGAAAGAGAGAAGAGGAGGGAGGAGGAGAACATGATGGAACAGGATGTTAAAGAAGGGGCGAGGACAGAAAGGGAGAGCAAGGAAAAAGATACCTTGATTGAGGGAGCCATCAAAGGTCTAGCAAGAAACACCACACTAGGAAAATTCCCAGAAATCCACAAGGATGACCCCAGTTAAGGCTCCAAGCAACAGTGGAAAGGATACCTAAACTGGCACTCCCCTGTAATCAGATTCATGATTCCTCCATAATTCTAAACAATCAAAATTCATTCTCAAAATTCTACTTCCTGAAATGTTTCCTAGAATACAACTAACCCATTAACTTTCTAAATCCTGTTAATATTTCTACAGTTTGAGTGTTTACTTTTTTTTCCAAATGTGTACTAAAATGAGCATCTTGAGGGAAAATATAATGCATAATTTCCCCCTCCCTCATCTCTTTCCACCCCATTCCTTTGTTCCTGCTCGGGCCTCTATTTGTTTTATTATTGTTTTTAATACACATATGCAAATAAATGCATAAATACAACTGCTGCTCAGTCCACTTGGAATTGGATAAACACTAAAAGGACTTCTTCCTGGGAAAGACTAATTCATCCACTCTCACCTGAATTTTGTTGACTGTAATTCTTCATCTAGTAGTGAATTCCCCCCATAAGTACGGAAATGTTAACACCAGTATTATCATTGTTCAGGTCACATTGTTGAGAATCTAAATTGTTGACATTTCCAGGCTGTAGTTTCCTTATGATATCTAGTAGACACAATATTGTAGCAGACTTCCTGGTCCACTGTCTCCTACAATCTTTCAAAGGATTATTTTGAGATGTTTCCTTAGTCTTAGGTGTAGGAGTTACAATGTATCCCTATCAATTAGGGTTAAGCACCCAATGATCAGTTGTATTTTCAGTTTGACCTACTTATGTAATGCTGTATGTCTTCTGAAAAAAAGAAGCTTATTTGATCAAGAGTGAAAACTATACTTACCTATGCAGATAAACTTAAGTATTTAGAATGCAGGAATTAGAATCTTTTAGGAAAATGCCAAAAATTATGTTTTCCTCCAAGATCCATGACCTTATCAGTCAAGAGTAGTTTGCCAGGTTTCCAATACCATACATATATTTCCCTCTTGTTGAGCAAACCTTAAATACAATTAGACAAATGTTGATCCCATAGAAGCATTGATATCACCTTCTAGAACTGTGAAAGCTAGCTCTTGGGGAGGAGGCTTTTAGGTCAAATCCAACTCAAATCCTCTTGAGTCCTATGTCCAAAGTATGTATCTTCAGCAGGTGAGACTTAAATTTCAAGAAAGTACGAAATACCAAAAAAAAAACCCAAAAAGAGTAAATACAAACACACACACGCACACACACACACACAACAATCTAACTACTCCTGGTTATGAAACCTGTACTGGAGTGTGGTTGATATACCCAGTGATACTTCATTGGAGAAAACTCATTTTCCCATTCTTCAACATATAGCAGCACCAATTCTTATTGATCTTAATAATAGGAATTTGCAGTCAGCTCTCAGGGCTGATTTCTGATGATCAGAGAAGCAGACTGGCCAGCCACTGGAGAATTCTCACCTCTACCAATGCTCAGATAAAAAGGACAATCCTGTCCTCAAACTGCCTACTCAGACTGAGTCCTCTGACTGTATCCTCAGACTGACTGCTTCAGACTGCTGCCCCAGACCACATCCTCAGACTGCACTGAACTGTCTCCTCCTGCCTGGTGCGGGAGAATTGTCTGTATTCTGTCAATCATGACTTAAATAAATGCTGATTGGCCATTAGCCAGGCAGGATGTATAGAAGGGAAAACCAGACAGGAGGTAAAGTTGGGGCAATGAGAACAGGAGTATTCTGGGAAGAAGGAAGTTCTTTTGCAGTCCTGCCCAGATCACGGTAGAAGCAGGATGTGACCTGCCCCACTGAAAACGGTATAGAGTCATATGGCTAACATAGATAAGAATAACGGGTTAATACATATTATAAGAGCTAATACGAAGCCTGAGCTAATGGGCCAATTAGTTTATCATTAATATAGACTCTGTGTGATTTTTCTCTGGGACTAAATGGCTGGGAGAACGGGCAGGGCATAAACCCCGACAAGCAGGGCCCCTCATGCTACACCTGCCTTATAGTCCTCTCTCCACCCAGCCATATCACTCTTGTCTCAGTCTCCACCTCCACAATGCTGGAATTAAAGGCGTGGGATCACAAGTGCTGGGATCACCTTTGTGTTAGCTCTGCTTCTCTTTTAGACTGGAACAATTTTGAGTAGCTCAGGGTGACCTTGAACTAATAGAGCTCTGTCTGCCTCTGTCTCCTGAGTCCTGGGATTAAAGGCGTACTCCACCCCTGCCTGGTCTCTAGTGGCTTTGCACTGCACTCTGATCTTCAAGCAATCTTTATTTGTTAAAACATTAAAACACAAAGTATCAACATATCAAAATATCGTGTTTGTAAAAAGTTAAGAAACAAAAGAAAATAAAATTAATCATGGGGAACATAAATAACCTCTACTGTTTTGAGAGTCTAAATATTTTTAACATGGCAAGATTGGTCAGTGGTTAGGTGTGTTAGGTTTTAGGCCTAAGGACCTGTGTGATCTCTGGATCACTAAAAGGTGAAAGGAGTAAACCAAATATTAAGAGCTGGCTTCTAACCACCAACCATATATAAGCCATGGCACATTCTCACTTGTACTCATACATGCAAACAGACACATAAAACACTAAATAAGTAAAACTTTCAAATGTAATACTAAAAACACAAATTTTATTATATAATGTGGTAAAATTACATTTGTTTGTCATCTACTCCAAATGTGTTTTTCTTCTGTTTTAAATTTATGTCAAAATTTAATTGTTAATCAACAAGGGATGTAATAAACAGAATTGATTATATATATTCCATATATATATACATGAAAGCTTAAGAGAGGTAAAGAAGTACTACTTAGTGAAATGATTATCAATAAAAATGAACCTACTTCTAAAAATATTATGAAAAGAGAAAATCCAAGGGAAAGTTATAGAAGAGCTTATGGTCAGGATATTCATTCATAACAACTTTGTCATAGAAATGATGGAGTCATTAAGTTTACATGATAGTGGCTATTGGATGAGTTGCTTGAACCACACAGAATTGTAAGAAGTCACTCAGCTTTGAGAGTATAAGATTTATAGTTTTCAGAATTTATGAATTTATATATTGGCTCTTGGTTAAATGGATCTTGTAAAATAGTGTGACCAAGGTTACCTTAAAGAGATTGCTTAATGGTTTCCCACTTGTTGGAGTTTTATACATATTTAAAACTGCCTGTGGGGATTGGAGTGGCTTAGTGATAGAGTGCTGGGAGTGTTATATTTAATGCAGGAAATTTTGAGCTCCATCCCCAGCAGTCCAAAAAGTATTGAATCTCCTCTAGCCTCTCTGAAGTATCTGGGCAACTACAGGAGGCTCCTTAGCTGAATATAGACTCCTGCTATTTCTGATAACTACCCATACTTAAAAGCAAAAAGGTGATTATAATAATACTAAGGTCATACATTTATATTGCTTATTATTATTTCATTAAACTCAACATTTCTCATGTAGTTATATAATGTAGCAAGGGTATTCACATTATATATGCAGTCCTTAACGGTATCACTTAAAATTTTACCAAGTTTATTATTCATGGCAGATTAGTAAAATAATATGTGAGGAAATGGCCATCAGAGTGGCTTCTAGTGTGACATAGACAAGCATGGGAAGAGATAAAGGAATGCTTCTGGAGTGAAAACACAAGAACTGTGCAATCTGGCTGTTAAAGTCAGAAAAATCAGGCTAGAGAAAAGACATAGTGCTTACATTAGGCAAGAAATACTGGGGGGAGGACTATTTCCCTCCTTTCACTTCAACATTTTTTGGCTTTTCCTTCTAAATTCTTTTCTTTTTTAAAAATTTGTTAATTTTACTTGGTATTTGCTTTAACTTGGCAGGCAACACATATCAGGCCAAATGCAGTACTGTATTTCTATAGAGCTCAAAGGGTCTCTTGTGGGAATTGGTTCTCTTCTTCCACCATGTGGCCCCAGAGGCTCAAGTTCAGTTTGTAAAGATTAGTGCCAGGAAATTTTACCCACTGAGCCATCTTCCTATTTCCATGATTCTTTTAAAAATCACCATAAGAGTGGAAATCCTTAGCAGATAATGAAAAAGGCTATCTCCATTCTTAGCATTCATGTCTGTTCCCATATCTCTGCATATAACAATTAATATTAAATTAATTTTCTTCATAAAATTACAAAAATAAATCACAGGCAATAAAACCTATGAAGATGAACATTTATCATTACTATGATGATGATGATAATAATAATAATAATAACAATAATAATAATTGCTGTCATTTAGCCTGTCCTTACATAAAACTCCTTAAACAATAATTCAAACCCAAATCAAATCAATACTATAATCATTTTAATGACCATTTTCCAAAACTAAGATTTATTATCATTATTCTTTTTCCTAATATTCATACCTTGCACTCATGGTATGAAATTCAATAACAAAATACTTTTGTCAAAGTCACATAAAGGATATCAAAATGACTTCTGTATTAAAAAGGTATTACTTTATGATTGTACAATTTTAACTGATGGCATACATAAAGCTTACCATCTTTTCTTTCCTTTGATTAATTTCTTATACTTTATTCCTGAGGAAACCATTATTCATCCTTATCCATTCATCATGACTTAAAGTTTTAGACTATAGAGAGAGTCTCTTGATCCTACACAGAAATAAAGTTGATTTAACTTAGTTTCAAACTTTACTAGAGTTCTTTGCTCCCTGATTTTTTATGGTCCGTACGATGTGGTGATTTTTAAATTCTTAATATGACACTATAAATATCATGTGAACTAAAGTTTAATGTTCTCATAACAACATGCACATGATTGACACAAGATCAAACGAGACATAGCTACACCAAAAAAAGGATACATGGACAGAAAGTTATACCCCTAACTAAGGAGATACAGTTATTAGGAAAGGAAGAATCAGTAATCTATAGGGTATGACTTCTGAGAGGTTGAACATGTTACATTGAATGGCCACATGTCTAACAGTATACATGCAAAACAAACTGGTTTTGTGGGCTTTAAGAAGAGAATATGTTGAAAATAGGAGTGGGTAGGGAGATGGGTGATATGCAAAGAGGTGGAGTCATAGCTATGATCAAAATATATTTCAAAAACTAGTACAAAAATCAAAATGACTAGAGATAATTCCCCTAAAGAAATTATGTCATAATACATTTAAGATTATTTTGATAATTGCTATGATCCTAAACATACATCACCTCCCTTGTCATCAGAATCCACTCCATTTCTGTCTCTCATTGGTAAAGAACAAGGTTCTAAAAGATAAAAACTAATATGACAAAATAAAATGTAATTAGATGAAGCAGAACCAATGACTTTGAGACTTCACAAGGCTAGACGACAGAAGGAAAAGAGCTCCAGGAACAAGCACAAGGATCAGGTGCCCATTTGTTCACAGACTGAGGATTTCCATAAAATACAAAACTGAAAGGTACAATATATACAAAGATGAACTGGTGCAGACTTATGGTCACCCTGTGCTTACTGCTTTAATTCTTGCAGATTTGCATGACCTTTGCTCAGTTGATTTAGAGGCCTTCCTCTGGTGTCCTGTATCCTCTCTCTCTCTTACACTTTCGCCCTACCCTTCCATGGGGTTCCCTGAACTCTGACAGGAGGGATTTTATGAAGATATTTGATTTAGAGCTGGTGTTCCAAAGTTTCCCTCTCTGCATAATGTCTGGCTGTGGTTCTCTGTATTTGCTTCTGTTTCAGGAGGAATGTTCTCTGATGATGCCAGAATAAAAAACAGATCTATTAGTATAGCAGAATAGCATTAGGGGCAATTGTACTGTTACATTGTTTTTGGACTGGTATCTTTTGGTTTTGTAATAGGTCTCTGGACTATCTAGTCCCTGATTCTTGGTCAGCCAAGAAGTGTCAGGTATGAGTTCCATCTGATGGAGTGTGCCTGAAGTCAAGTTGGACACTGGTTAGTGACTGTAGCAGGTGTTGTGTTAGAGTAACCATCACCTTAGTATATTTTGTAGGCAGAAATATTGTAGATCATAGGTTTTGTGGGTTGGTGCCTATGTTTCTCTTTTGGTGACCTTTTGTACCAAAGACACTAGAACATTCACCATGTTTCTCCTATATTCTGAGGATATGGAAACAATCCTCATTACAACATTAAATATATTAGTGTTGTTTCCCAATGTCATTCAGTGTTATAATGCCAAAAATACAAAGTGTATTGATACAAGAAGTCAGAATATTTATAATTTGTTTGAGGGAATGATGCAAACATTATGGTGAAGGAAGAATATTATGAACTATATAGTTTTTACTAGTAAAGTAAAATATTCAATTGTGCCTAACTGAGTCTTTTTTGAACACCATGTCTCAAACATTTAATGTCTCAAACATTTTAAACAGAGGTGACAGTAATATTATAGTCAATAATGAAATTTATGCAACAAATTAGAGATAATTGCCCACAGAAGTCAGGAACTTAGAGATGCAAAATGACTGTCAACAGGAAAGAAAAGGACCAAATAGAACATAGTAGAAGAAAAAGAGGATCCACAGTGCTAAAGGTAAGCATAACATGACATGGAGCAAAAGAAAGAAAATAATCAACAATACTGACAATTTTAATATATTTTGAAAACACCTAGATTTGTGGACACCAGGAGGAGAAAACTCACATCCTCTGGTACTCTGTTTTGTGCTAGTAAATGCTGCACCAATTATTTCATCCATGTACCAAATAAAATGGAAACAATAGAAGTTTGTTGAGTGTCTATGGCAAAATCTGTTTAAATATTCAAAAGCCAGTTTAGGATATTCATATAGTTTCAACTGTCTTATATATAACTGCCATAATGAGCACTAATGAATGCTATTTAAAATAAAATGAAAATTTATTCTGAAGACTATGTTTGGAAAGGGATAGATCTGGGAAGATTTGGGGAAAGGAAGTGAATATGACCAAAACTCAAAACTCTCAAAGAAATAACAGAAAGCTACAGACATATACATAAATTTTATGTAAGCGTACAATAGCACAATAATACTCAGATGGAATGATTATAAAACATGATACTAAAATAATTTGCAAGGACAAGGTGAAGGCAAGTGTCTGAGTACATGACATTTATTTCTTGGATTAAAATCAGTAACTTGTCTTTGGAATTGTAGCAAGGCAAAGTAGTGGGAATGTGTGAAACAGAAAGTTATATTTGGTTCTTGATACAGATGGGTTTCTCTTGCTTGTTGTCTATTATCTGTCAATTGACTTTTAAAATATTTCCGTACTTAATAGAATTCATGAGGTTGTGAGAAGAGTTAAATATTTAAGTATATATTGGAGGTTTTTAATATTTTTATTTTGAATGATGTTTTATTATATAAAATGCATCATTTTGTTAAATAATACATAAGGTTATTATTATGATGATGATACTACTTTTTGAAACAGGGTTTCTCTATTAGCATAGCAATTTGGGAAAAGTATGTAAATGAGTGTCATTTTATTGAAGGGAAATTTTTCATCACTCTAATGAAAATTATCATACTACTTATTTCATATTAACTTATAGAAAAAAGAAGGAAGAAAATCAGAGGTAAATACAGAAAATTACATAAAATCAGACATGGTGGTCCATATATGTTATCCTGGAACTCAGGGACAAGAAACAAGAAGATTATTTTTTTTTTTGAGGTCCAGTGAGGCTACATAGTTAGCTTCAAGGTCAGTTCAGTGGGAAAAAATAAACAAAGATACAGACACTCAAAAATATTACATACTAAAATTTCTAAAAGAGTTATTGAAGTGATCAAGATTTGTTTATTTGTTTGCTTGCTTAACACCTTGAATATCAGGCTAAATCCTTGGAAGTTTTAATAATATCAAGGACTAAGCAGTTCTAGGGATCTTCTTTATCAGTAATACATCCAACTCTGACTTTGAAGTCATCTTCTTGTGCATGGGTACTAATGAAATTAGGTGTAGAAACCTAAAACTTTTTTTTCTTTTTCCTAATATTTATAACATATTATTTAGATGCTAAACCTCCATATTCTTCAGTTAAACACAAGATTTTGTGGATATTTTGAGACAATGTCTTTCTGTTGTATTTCTTTGGCTGGTATTGATTACATAGTTTAAAATGACTTCAACCTTTTTGGAGTCTTACTGACTCAGACTTCTGTATGTTTGAATTAAAGACACAAACCAGCATGCATGACTCAATTCCTTTGTAACTATATTAACTAAACTGTATAGTTATAAACATTACTTATGTAAAATTTGTCACAGAATTTGTACTGAAATGAGTTTTGTATTTGAAAATAACTTTTCCTTGATCTGTAACTTTTCTGTTTGAAAAGCTGAAAAATGCCCATCCATCTCCCAGTATCCTAATGTATTTATGGTATTTTGTCATAGACAAGTTCACATTCTCAGATTTCTGTTTATTGAAAATATGACTCTTCCATTGCTCATTCTTATGAGTTCATAATATAATGCAGTAATTTTCTAGCACTTACTTTATGTGTCCCTTCTGATTATTGAGTCCGATAGGAATGAAGTCGTAGAAAGGAGATGTAAAAATGTAGAAGTATTCAACCACACAGAAAAGAAAAGAAACACTTGAAAGTTGGAGAGGTTGGTTATGAAAGTGCTTGTGATCTGTGCTCTGCTCCACAGCATTATATAGTGAGAGTAGCTCGGCAAAATTTCTAGGATGACTCACAGGGATCATGTATTCCATTGGAGAAATCCCACCTTACAAGGCTTTGGGGATACCTGCCTTTTGAATAGTCACTGTCATTTCTGTAAAACCTTTGTGAAGCCATAGCACTCTTTATGGGACTTGCCCACAAAAACCTCATCAGTATATCAATCAATTACTGGACATAACCCCCTAATGTAATACTATACTAGATGACTTTTCATTTGACTGTATAATCTTGAATATATATCGGGTGCCTTGAATTGTAGAAAAGGGCCCAAAGAAAAAAAATGTCACTCAGGAGTCAGCGGGAGCAAAGCTGCCACTTGGCCTGTAGCTGGAAATACTAAGCTCTGGATTTTACACTACCACAGTTTCCCCCTTGATCTTACTTTAAATGTTATCTCTAGAGCTAAGAGATTCCCTTTAGTCATCTGGCATTTGACAAAAATACCAATGTGGATCAAGTACCATCAATTTTTCTCCTGCAGCTTATGTTGGTAGTCATTGCTACCACAAATGCTGTGTTCCCAGCCACTGAAAGAGTAGAAGTCCTTAGAGGAAGCACAACACTGCTGTGTTTTCTTCCTTTTTTTTACATTTATCAATTACAAACTTCTATATTAACTAATTGCATAAATGCACTGAACACATGTGCTCCCTCTGCCCCTCTCAGAAATCATAGCCCTTTCCTCTATTTACCCTTTTCAGTTATTCCCCGGGAGCATCACAGCCATGTCCCTTCTGAGACATGTCAGCTAACAGAAACCAACCTTTTCAAACTTATCTGTAATTGTGTCCCTGAAAAATGCATAGCTGGTATCGTTGTTATTGTCAGAGAACTGCTATTTATGTCTGTGTGGGTATATAAATTGGAAACCTTGTGCAATTGAGAGAGAGAGAACACTGGAAGAGAGAAGACTGAAAGATAAATTTTCTTGAAGGATAAAGAGACATGAGGAGATGTGTTTGAGCTAATTTGTTCACCTTTAGACATCATTTTGTTTGCTATAAGCATCCAGAATGAATCCTGATGGAACACTGTGACTGGCACTTGGAGAAATCTGATAAGGCTGAGTAAAAATATTACATTATTTGAAGGGTATGTGAGCATGAAGACAAATGAAAAATGTTTGATACCATGCTATTAAATATTGTATAAACCAAGGAAAAAAACACAAATGTATAAATGTGTTGTATCAATTATAATAAATACCAGATATTTTGGCTTGAGAATTATTAGGTTATATAATTTTGGTGAATATTTTGTGAATACAATTGCCATTTGTCACTTCTTTGGTAGAATAATAAAAATACTAGTAGATGATATTTCAAAGTTCTTCTTTCCTTGTAGGGCCAAAATTATCTTGGTGCCTGTACCTTGAGGCCACTAGTCAAAGAAAAGCCTGGCTCAAGTTTGAGGGATAGTCTCAAAGCTACCAAGCGAGGATGAGATAACAAAATCTAGATAGATGCCCCTACAGCCAGAGGGAGGTTTTGACTGTCTCCCATTGGCTGGAGGTACCCCTGCATCACTTTAGCCCCTATGATGTCTCTTAACCTATATAAGCTGAAGCTCGCAGTACTAAACTGAGTTCCTGCTTTGACTTGTCTCCCTATTGCATCTGATTGTTTTACTTTGTGGGGCTGCTTCTAGAATGGGTGGAGAGTGCAATCACCTTTCCCTGAGGAATAAGGCTAAGGAGGCCTGACAACTGGCATCTGAACAGGGGCATGACTGGTCACAGGGATAAATGGTTGGTCAAGGTGAGTGGGACCCCATAATGGGTAACACAATTTTACACAAAAATGACCCAGTGCTTAAGGCTCTGAGATATATGCTACTATCCTGAGGCCTGGGATTGTAAGAACACAGTGCGATCCAGACATGGGAGGAA
This sequence comes from Ondatra zibethicus, assembly GCA_004026605.1. Lineage (NCBI taxonomy): Eukaryota > Metazoa > Chordata > Mammalia > Rodentia > Cricetidae > Ondatra > Ondatra zibethicus. The sequence goes on from PVIU01020103.1 coordinate 17,555, forward strand.
ATAATTACTCTGATCCCCTGGGTACCCA
>PVIU01020103.1:17682-34823 GCA_004026605.1 Ondatra zibethicus
GTGGGGGGTGGGGGGGAGCAGCACTAGGCCAAAGATCGGGAGTGGTCTGAAGAATCCAAAAGTAACCAATTAACCTAAAGCACGGGAGAAAAGGAAACAGCTGAGAGGGAAGATGACAAATGGGTGAAAATTACTGAGGAGTGTTCTCAGGGGGAAGGAATAAGGCAAGCAGAGGCAAAGACAAGTGTGAAAGTAGATATTGTCTGTGACAAGAAGAAGCCCCCTCCTTATGCCCCAGCCACCCTGAAAAGGATAAAGTGGGAGAGGGGGATGAGACAAATAAGGGGGCTCCATCCTTGCCAGAAAGAAATGAATATACCAGCCTCCAGGAGAAACTGCAAAGGTGGGACTCTCACATGGGGCAGAGCCTCCTGGGGATCCTAAAACTCCCTATTTATGCCAAGGCCTGTAGGGCTAAGGTTTATGGAAAAAGCCTTCCCGGTCAGTGTTACCCCTGGCCCTAATCACCACCAGCCTGGTATTCTTGGGAATCTAAGGACCTGAAAGAATTGAAGAAGGCAGTGCCCGAGGATGGCACCAACTCCCCTTGGGCCATGACCCTCCTTCAGGAGGTAGCCTACCATCCTTTTGTCCCTAAGGACAGGTAAGACCTGGCTAAGGCCACCCTGGGGATATCCCAATATGTTAAATGGACAGCCTTCTTTAAGGAGGCCTGTTGCACTAGGGCAGAGTTCAATAGAGCAGCAGACCCCCCAGTTCCCATCACTTATCCAATGCTAACTAGTACGAGGGAAGGTTTTTCCACTGTGGTCCTACAAGCTGCAACTGTGGCTCTATATTGGGACCAAATTAGACAAGCAGGCCTGGAGGCCTGGGCCAGACTAGAAAAGGGGCCAACTGAATAACCTATAGCTGGCATAATGCAAAAACCAGGGGAGATGCTATTGGACGTTATTGTCAATGCGCAGACCAGCCTCAAGAGGAAATTGTCCCCAATAGGCTTAGAGACCAATTTACTAAGCTCCTAGTCTGGGAAGATATGAACCAAGACATTAGAATGGCTTGTACTGGCCTTAGGGAAGGGTCCATGAGTCAATGGGTTGTAGCATCGCAGATGTCAGGATCCAATAACATACCACCAGACTCTTGTGGCAGCCCTTCAGGCCCAGACCCAAATTCTAGTCTCTTTTATTAGTCAAGGCCTGGAGGCTGGACAGCAAAAGCAAACACCAAGGAAATGTTTCTTATGTTGTCAACTGGGGCAGTTTAAGAGGGAGCTCTCACAAAAGAGCAATAAGACACAGGTGTGGAAGGGACCCCCCTATGTCTCTGATGGTGGAGAGATTGGACACTTAAAAGAAATCCCATACTAGCTCAGAACTGAGAGATAGATATTTATTTAGGGGAAAAAATAAAAATCAGAATTCTCTGCTTGAACGGTGGATGGAGATGGGATCCAAACTATCCAAACAAGCAAACGGGAACCAGGGGAGAGGAGATAAGGGGCATACTCCACAGTGGAGTCCAGATATATAGTGTAAGAGGCCACACCACAGTAGGTGGATAATTATTAGCTGTAAACCTTCCTGCAAAACCTCCCCCTTTTGTTTAAATAAGAAAGTTCTAAACCTAATACAATATTATATACAATAAGAACAAATATCCTATTCTAGCTAGCTTAAGTTTTGTAAAATAAATAACTTGGCCAAGTCATTAGAGGAAAGTAACTACACTTATCTAGTCTTCAACCCCATTGAAGATCCGAGAAGGGAAAAAATGTTACCTGAGTGAGTAGGAAGTGTAATCAAACAACTTCCAAATCATGCAACAAATCACAGAGACAACTGGCTACCTGGACAATCACCCAAAGTCACAGTTGCAACATTGAAGCAACCAACTTTGGCTAAGGTCTGGAATAACTGACAATTTTCAAAGTCAAGAAATTTTTCAAAACCATCATACCCTGTCTTGGCAAGAATTGACAGTCCTACTTATCCATTTCTGGGTACTATGTATTTTGTCAGTTGTTGAGTTATGGGAAGTTCCTTGCCCAAAAGCCAGTTTCGCCAAGAAGAAAAGAAGCTCCAAGTGGAGTGTCTTCGGTGCTCAATATTCTCTCGGGAATAGATTGGTGCTGCCAGCAGCGATTGTGTCTCACTTCAACAGAACTCTAAGTTATTTAAATGCCATTTTCTACAACTCTTTGAAGTGGTTGAAGAATATCTATCTATACAGAACCTGATTAATCTAACTATAAGTATGACAAACATTGATGACCATTGATCCTAATACCTATATAACTTAAAGACAATAAACAACTGTGTAATAAATGACAGCAATGACCTCCAAATGTAAAAAAAAAATTGTATAAGCATCTTGATCAGAGGTAGAAATGTACAATGCAATATGGTAAGTATATATCAATATATAAAAAATGTTTTAAACAGAGGTAGAAGCATGAATGCATACAATACTCAATATAACTTAACTTTGTATCCATATACAAGAATCTATACCAATGTAATTGTCTATAAATAATAACTCACAAACCAATCTATTATCCCATCCAATTTTCCTTTTTTTTTTACAAAAAGATCGCTGAGCTTATGAAATATCCCCCCAACCCTCAACCGTATAACAATTATAATCAACCCCTAAATGATGTCCCTAACCCTGAAGACAAACTTTGCTGGGAGAGGGGATGTCGCCTTCTAGAATTACTTCCAGCTGTCATGTGGAATTCATTTCATGTGATCCTGTGAATGTAAGATGATGATTAAGTTTCAAGATTAATGTCTGGTAAAATTGCAAATAGTCTCTGAGTATTTTGTGGAGGTCTGTCCAGAACGTTTTAAAAGATGTACACCATTTCAGCTAACCAAGTTGGAACAATTTTGTGCAGCTGGTACCCAAAACAGGTCTTTTAGTAGTGCTATCAGCATCATGGCATCATATTAACCATATGAAGCTGGTGTTGTGAGGCCCCATCTTCTTCCTGGAAACTTCAAAGATTACTGCAGGAAAATTCATTGTTCATTGTAGAAAACTTAAGCATTATTTATAGAGACATATACAGACATATATATTCAATGAAGGGTATGAAAAAGACAAAAATATATATGAGGAAAAGTAAAGATTTTTTCCCTAAATTCTTTTTTTTTCTGTCCCATATAATGGCTCCTAACATGAGACTGAAACTCTGGGCTTTCTTTAAACAACAGGCTTGGAATGAGAGAGGGACCAAGCCAGTGCCCAACTCCAAAACCAGCTCTCTCTATATATAAATGTATATTCTCAACATTTATGCTTACGGAAACCATTTCATTTTCTTGATGATCCTTATTGGGTAGTTATTGTTCCAACTGTCAGTATTCAAATATCCAGGGTCCCTTGATTTTTTTGAAGATGAGTATTTTCCTGCAAAGACAAGAACAGAACCCTACCCCCATCATATATGGTTTGTTTTTTTTTTTACCACCTGTATAGTTATCATCATTTTGGATGAACTGTCATTTCTCCTTTCCAAGAGGTTTTTCCTCTTCAAACTGAAACTTAATTAATTTTGATGGTATCCATAATTTTTCTTCTCCTGTGGAAAAATGAGCAAAACCCTTTCCCCAATGCTGCATATCTCCTGGTTTCCCCTGAGAGGTCAGCACATCCTTGAAGTAAACCAGTTGATTTAATTCAGAAGAGTTTTCCATTATCCAATGTCTTTCTGTTGCTGTTGTCACTTTCTCATTTCTGGGGGAATTTTCCATTCCTTTCTGTTTAACACATCCTTTATAGTTCAATTTGATCTTCTTTTAACTGCTTGACCTGTAGGATTGTGTGGTATACCTGTAACATGCTTAGTATTATAATAAGCAAAACAACATTTCATTTTCCTAGAGACATAAGCTGGACCATTATCCATCTTTATTTGTGCAGGTATACCCATGATGGCCATAACTTCTAATAAATGTGTTATTACTGAATCAGATTTTCTGAGCTTAAAGCAGTTGCCCATTGAAAGCCTGAATAAGTTCCAATGGTGTGATGTACATATTTTAATTTTCCAATTCCTGCAAAGTGGAACACATCCATCTGCCAGATTTCATTCCTTTGCATACCCTTTGGGTTGGTCCCTGTTTGGTTATAGAAAGAGCAAATAGGGTATCTCTTTATAGTCTCCTTAGCTTGTTGCTGTGTAATAGAAAACTCTTTCTTTAAACCTTTGCAATTGATGTGATTTTTTTTTTATGAAATTCTGAGGCCTGCATCACACTTCCAATAAATAATTGATCAATTTCTTAATTACCTTTTGCTAGAGGACCTGGCAGACCCCTATGGGATTGGATGTTTGTAATGTACATAGAACAAAGCCTATTCCTGATTATGTCTTGCACCTGGATAAACAATGAAGTCAATCCTGTATCATCTGGTAAAAGTTCAGTGGTTTCAATATCAAGATAACTCTTTTTGCATATTGTGAGTCAGTAACTATATTAAGAGGTTCTTTAAAATCCCTCAGTGCCATAAGAATGGCATATAATTCTGCTTTCTGGACAGAATTATAAAGGCGTTGTTACATCTTACTCAATTCTTTTGATTTATAAGCTCCCTTCCCTGATTTATTAGTATCAGTACAAAATGTATGGGCTCCAGTTATTGGAGCATCATGTACAATTCGAGGAAGAATCCAAGAGGTTCCCTTTATAAGGATAAGTCTATCAATTTTGGGATAGTTGCTATTAATTTAGCCCAAAAAATTAGCACAAGCTCTTTGCCTTGTTTCATTGTCTTCCCATAACTTTTTTGTTTCATCAGTAGTGAAAGGCACTATAATTTCTGTTAGGTCTATACCTGCTAGCTGATGAAGTATCAATTTACCTTTTATAATTAATTCAGAAACTTTTTCCACTTAAGTTTTTATTTTTTTTTACTTGGTTTATGTGGTAAAGATCCATTCTAAAATAATATCTTCCTTGTGCATTAAAATTTCTATAGGAGAAATTCTGGAAGGGAATATGACTAGAATACAACTAAGATTTGGAATTACCCTATGCACATGTGCCTCCTGTAAATATTCCTAAATCATTGTCAGTTCCTTTTCTGCTACAGGTGTTAATTCTCTGGGACTATTCCAAACTTTATCATCACCTAAGGTTTTGTTTAAATGAATTATTAGATTAGGTTTTATCCCAACAGCTGTTTGTAGACTGGAAATGTCTCCTAACAATCTTTGAAAGTCATTAAGAATCTGTAACCAGTATCACCTAACTTGTGCCTTTTGTGTCCTAATTTTTTGTAAACCTGTTTTATAACCTAGATAATTGACAGAATCTCTGCTCTGTATTTTTTCAGGAGCAGCCTGCAATCCCCATTTAGGTAAAACTATCTTTACTTCTTCAAACATTCTTTCTAAAGTATCCATGTTTGAATCAGATAGCAAAATGTCATCCATGTAATGGTAGATTAAAGACTTAGGAAATTGCTTACGAATTATTTCCAGTGGCTGACTTACAAAGTATTGGCACAATGTGTGGCTATTGAGCATCCCCTGTGGGAGAATAGTCCACTGATATCTCCTAGTAGGTTGAGAAATATTATAAGTAGGCACTGTGAAGGCAAAATTTTCTCTATCCTTTGCTTGTAAAGGTACACTGAAGAAACAATCTTTCAAATCAATAACTATAAGAGGCCATCCTTTCTGTAATAGGGATGGCAGAGGAATTCTAGATTGTAGAGGGCTCATAGGTTGAATTACCTTCTTGACAGCTCTTAGATCTTCACTATTCTCCATTTATCATATTTCTTTTTAACAACAAACACAGGAGAATTCCAAGAGCTAGTTGATTCCTCAATATGTCGAGTATGTAATTGCTCCTGTACGAATCATTCTAAAGCCTGCTTTTTATCTTCAGCTGGAGGCCATTGTTTAACCCATATTGGCTTCTCAGTTAGCCATTGTAAAGGTAGGGCTGTTGGTAACTCTAAAAGTTTGTTAGTTGCTTTATGTTCTTGTACAACCTTAATGGCTGGTGACCTTTTTGCATAGTACCTTATTACATCCTTCCCAGAATTATGAGTTACTGGGACTGCATGAATGTTAATCTGGGTATTCCATTGCTGTAGCAGGTCATGGCCACATAAATTTATTGCCATATCAGCTACATATGGCCTCAGATTTCCTCTTTAAAATTCTGGCCCAATACAGTAAACCCATCTCGTGCTTTTTTTAACTCGAGATATGTTTCCAATTCTTAGTAATTTAACATCTACCCTTTGAAGATGCCAATTTGGATGCCATTATTCTAGAGTGATATACTTACATCTGCTCTTGTGTCTATCAAGCCAACAATCACAATTCCATTTATATGCCCTCTCAGCTTAGGTCTCTTATTGTTTATAGAAGTTTTCTAGAATATACACTTCTTATTTCCTATTTGAATTTTTGACTTATCCTCCAAGTCTGTGTCATCATTTAGAACATTATGGTCTTGCACAGAAGGTTCTGGATTTTTTAATTTTCCTGTTGTGACATGTCCTCCATAGTTACTGGAAATAACTGGGCCACTATTGGCTTGGGGGTCTGTGAGAGGCCCCTCAAGGAGTTTCCCCATGATATTGGGTTGCCTTGACTATTGTTGACCTGCATTCATTGGACCAATGTCGTCCTTTACAACACCTTCTACATATACCTGAAGGCTGAGTCTCCTATTTTTGCCATTACCAGATGAAATATTATTCCTCAAAATTCCTTGCCTGCAATCCCTTTTCAGATGTCCTGTTTTACCACAATTAAAACATTTGGCAGTTTGATGTCTCCTCATTCCTTTGGAAATTGCTTCTCACACCCAAGATTCATCATTACAGTCAAATATCTCAACATTCATTGTATACAGAATCGAATCATCTATAGTTGCTGACCTAAAGCTTAAAGGCCTAATTATCTTTTTGCATTCTAAATTTGCATTTTCAAAAGCCAGGGATTCATGAATTATTCATCTAGCTTCTGGCTCTGTTACTAATATTTGTAGAGCCTTAATTAATCTTTGTAAAAAGTCAGTAAAGAGTTCTCTCTGTCCCTGCCTAACCCTGGTATATGATTCAACCCTTTTGTCAAGTTCTTGAATTCTATCCTAAGCATTCAAGGCTGCTTTGTGGCATAGGGACAATACTTTTTGTTGCAAAGAGCTTGGACCTGTGGGTTAGTATATGGACTTTCACCAAGAATTTGATCTTGGGACACCTCCAGAACTTTTGCTCTTTGCTCTTGTTCCATATTTTTGGATTCATTCCTGAAATAAATTCCAAACATCAAGGAAGTTCCATCATTCAAGAATGCTGACAGTAACTGAGAAAAATCAAGGGGGGTAGCTCTGCATCAGAGGCCCAAGTTTTTATCATCTCCTTAACAAATGTGGAATGCAAGCCATAAGTAACGACAGCTTGCTTAATTTCTTTTAGATCATTCAGTCCTATTGGCGTCCATCTACCATCTTTGGCTCCCTTTGAGCCCTTAAAAGTTGATGCTTTGCCAGAGTAAATTATAGGTTAGGATGCTAAAGCCCTATGTAAGCCAGTTCTGACAGCTACTGGTGACATATCTTGTTCTTTCCCTGTTCATCAGCTCTAATAATTTCCTCAAACATTTCAAATCTTTTTATCATTGGCTTTTGTAGACCCTGAATCTCCAGACCTTCATATGTTTCTAGTGATTTCACTAAGGTATCAATTTTCTGGTCCTCATTCTGCACCCATGATTCCATGCTTTTAATGTTTCCCTTTAAAGATAACATCTCCTCCTTGAACTTTTCTTGGATATCGTGTAGATTGCCAGCCTGGGGGGTACATTCTGTCTGTTATCAAAACTTTGTGATAACTTCTTAACATCAAATTCAACAGTATGAACCCTTTTAAGTAACTTCCTAGTACCCTTAGATATGGAGTCACTTTTGCCTATCATAGTATACACTTGTTTAGGTAACCTCTGATTTTCAATTATATTAATCCTGTCAACTAGTGCCATATTCTCCCTTAATGATAGAATATGGAAAAGAAACTGAAACCTAGTAACCAATAAATTGAGTTATTCCCATTGCCATATAAGCTTCACATAACACCATCCATAGCAGTGGCAAAAATGAAGTAAAGGTAGCAGTAGAAATGAAATCTGCCATTACTATAAAATGGTTACCTGATTATGTGATCCAGTAACTGCAAGTTATAGTCCAGCAGATGGCGCTGTTGTAAAGTCGTGTCTAGAAGCAATGCAACTGTGTCTGGGACTGGTCCTGTGCTGCTTTAGTTTCTGACTTGGTACTTGTTTAAAAACTGGGAAATATGAGTTGCTCAACAAAGTAAATGTAATTAAATAATTCCATACATGGAGCAAGAAAACCCAGATTCCAGGCTCAGATACCAGAAACCCAGAAGCTGCAGACTCTGGCATGCAACAAAGAATCTCCCCGGGGGAATTGCAATGGTTGGTAAACAAAGCTTCTACTTGGACTCTGGCAGCCACGACAAAGTATTGTCCCAGGGGGCTGCAGTGGCTGGCAAACAGTGTTTGTGTTCCAGCCACCTCACTGCAGATTCCATTTTGACAGGGATTTCATTAAAACTCTGCTCAGGAAAAAGCTAATCTGTCCTGACTGTTGAAGGACTAAGCCTCCAGCCTGGAGGGCATGTAGTTTAAACCCATGTGGTGCCAAGTGATGGTGGAGAGATGGGACGCTTAAAAGAAATCCCACACTAGCTCAGAACTGATAGATAGTTATTTATTTAGGGGAAAAACTTACAAATCAGGATTCTCTGCTTGAATGGTGGATGGAGATGGGACCCAGACAATCTGAACAAGCAAATGGGAACTAGGGGGAAGGAGTAAAGGGGAGGACTTTGCAGCAGCATCCAGGTATGTTGTGTAAGAGGCCATGCCCCAGTAGGCATATAATTACTTGCTGTAAACCTTCTTGCAGCATGTCTCCCTGCCCTCGATGCCACACAGGGTACCATTGGGACTGAGAATGCCACACCAAATTTGATATAAATGGGAAACCCATTGCAATTCAACCTTTAAACTAGATAGGAGGTGCTTTCTAGGCTTAACCAAAGGAAGAAAAGATGACCCTTCAGTTAACTGGACCATTCCAATGATAGAGGGGTTCTGACCTAGTGTGACTATGAACTTTGGGGGGCAAAGATTCTATGCCTGATACATACAGGAGTTGACAGTACAGTCCTCAGAAAGGAAGAAGTCCAGACCAGCTGGGATCTCATAACTAGGCCACCTATCATGGGGAAAGGTCTATGTCCCAAGAAATGGCTAGTCCCATAACTTGGGTGGGGCCTGATGGATATGAAGGACAGTTCAGGCCTCTGATCCTCCTGGGGTTGTCTGCAGACCTCCTGGGATAAGATTTGTTAGGACAAATGGATGCCATTATTACCACTGACTACCAAGCCTTTTATGATGATAAACTGAGCAAGGTGTTATCAGGCAGACCCCCACAACTAGATTCACCCCCCAAAGTAGAGGCCACTGTCCCCAGACATCCCCTCATTATGTGGGTACCTTGTAAGCCAGTATGAGTGGAGCAGTGGCCATTAACTGAACTTAAGATGCTCAAGGAAATCACCAGAAATTTGCTTAAAGATGGATGGATGAGGCCCTTGATAAGTTTCTGGAACAGCCCTGTGTTTGTGATACATATGCCTGATGGGACCTGGAGAATGTTACATGACCTACAAACAATTATTGCCTGTATGGAACTAGTAGGGGCCCCTTTAAGGGGCTTACCTGGGGTCTCAGCAATCCCCTCCCAGTTTTACCTCACTGTAATAGATCTAAAGGACTGCTCCTTCTCAATTCTTCTTCTTGAGGAAAATTACAAAAATTTTGTGTTTTCCATTCCTACAGTTAACGCCTCTCAAATGGACTATTCTCCCACTGAGGTTGGCCAATAGTCTGGCCTTTTGTCAACAATATTTGTATAATATCCCCTCTCCTTATTTTGACAAAGATAATACCCTCCTATTATGTTTACATGGATGATCTAATCATCGGGCATTTGAAGGAATCAGGACTAGCTCTCTGGATAACTACTGTTGTTGATATCCTCTAATAATATGGCTTTAAAATAGCCCCAAACAAGATACAAAAGGTACCCCCATTTCATATACTGGGATCCCAGTTAACACTCACTCAAGTGAAAGTGAATGTACACCAAATAATTCTGCTCAAGCCTCTTGCTTTATCAGGGTTACAAAACATACTGGGAGAAATGAACTGGGTAAGACCCTGATTGATTGTTCAGACTGGGAGACTAGAGGTGTTATATGATATCCTAAAAGGGGGACAATCTTACAATATCATTTCCTTGCCCTCTGCTGGACATCAGGCACTCACTGAATTCATCAATGAGCTCCATCAGGCATCTTTGGTGAGATATAATCCTAAAATTCCAATCCAAGCCTTGTTGACCGAGGTTTCTGTCCCAGTGGTCCTGCAGTCATTCAGTTCCAAAGAAATACAGAGACATCTACATTAATTATAAACTGATGGTCCTAGTATCGCAGGCTTCTTATTAACTCTTATAACTTAGATTAGCCCATAATTTTTGTCTGTGTTAGCCATGTGGTTTTCAGTAAGGCAGTCACATCTTGCTTCCTCTGATGCTGGGTCATGATAGAAGACTGAAACTTCCCTCTTACCAGAATTCTCATTACCCGCCTATAATTCCTGCCTTATTGTCCCACTTATACTTCCTGCCTGGATACTGGCCAATCAGTGTTTTATTAAAAATAATAGAAGTGACAGGATAAAAGACCATTGCCCCACAGCACTCCCCCCTTTAAAAAAACAAGAAATCTGAATCTAATATTTTTTATTTAGCTTTTCTCTTGACCATTATCCATATCAACTTGTAACAAAATTCTAAACAAAGGAAAATATCCATAGTCCATTTTTTGGGAGTGTGGGCATAGTTCTCCAGGTTACTTCCTGCTAACTGGAAGTGCTGTTACTCTTACAGGGACACAAAGAAAATTTAGAATTATGATCAAGTCCTTACTGGAGTATCCTGTGAGGTTTGATCATCTCAGGCAGCAGTTTTGAATCTGTTCTGGATGTAGAACTCAGACATCTGAGCCATCCACTCCTATCAGAGATTTCTCAGGGGTTCTTCCTTGATCAAACCTGATTTTTCTTAACCTGGAATGAATTCACAGACTCCCATTTCCTATGAAATCATAAGCAAAACCTCTTCTCCAAAGTAACATACCTTTTGATTTAAATTTTGAAGTCAAGGCATTTTCAAAATATATATGTTGGATTAATCCAGCAGCATTTATAATCAAATGTCTTCTAGCAGCTTTTACTCCTTCCTCAGTCATCAAACAATTCAAAGAGTATATAATAATATACAGTATCCAGACTCTCTGTGTAGTTTTCATCTTTCAATGGCTTTATTTTAACCTCTTTTTCTTTTATTTTTATTTTTAATTTTTGAGACAGGGTTACTTTGAGTATCTTTGGCTGTCCTGAAACACGCTCCATAGACCATGCTGTCCTTGAACTCACAGAGATCTGCCTATGTCTGCCTCCCAAGTCCTGGGATTAAAGGTGTGGGCTATCACATCTTGAACTCACAGAGATCTCTCTTTCTCTGCTTCCCAAGTGCTTGAATTAAGATGTGTGCTACTACAACTTGAACTCACAGAGGTCTGCCTGCTTTGACTGTCCCAAGTTCTGGGATTAAAGCTGTATGCCACCTCACCCGACTACTCTCTTTCTTTCTTTTTTATTTTAAGGGCTTTATCCTTTTTTCTTTTATCTCCTACATATATTTTTAACACACTGTAAACCATTTAGAGGTTTTCTTTGTCTTTGAATCTCTCTTTCCTGTATATCTCTTTTTCTGACCACCTGAGACTTTAATTTGCTAAGTGATATGGCTAGGATTAAAGCCACAACTTTAAAGACTGGATCTACCCCATTTCTTAACTTTTCTGACTTTCTAGACTCTAGTATCTTAGCAGAGGTACTGGCCAAAGCCATGTTTATTGCCCCAACTCTATGACGTTTCAAAGACCCTGCCACCACCAAAATGTGTGCAGTCAGCTTTTCATTAACAGCATTTAAGTATTTCACGGCAGGACCTCTTAAAAAAGCTGCAAGGTTTTGCACCTAAAGCTGAGTCAGGAAGCCTCCCTTAAATGAGAGTACTTGCCTCTAGCAAGCAGAGCCCACATGAGAAAGTGCTGCTATCTTTAAGCCATGCTTAACGCTATTATTTTATGTCTAAAATTACTTCCTGGGCACTCTCAGGCTTTATGTGGATGCAGTTGTCCACACATTAAGCCACATTTTTTTCTGACAGAGGTTTTCTGTCCTACCCAGTCCTGCAGTAGTTCAATCCCAAAGAAATAACAGAGGTCTACATTAATTATAAAATGATTGGCCTAGTATCTCAGGCTTCTTATTAACTCTTATATTAGCCCATAATTTTTGTTTGTGTTAGCCACATGGTTTAGTACCTTTTGCAGCTAGGCAGTCACATCTTGCTTCCTCTGAGGCTGGGTCACGATAGCAGACCGAAACTTCCTTCTGACCAGAATTCTCATTGCCCCGCCTCTACTCCCTGCCTGGCTACTGGCCAATCGGTGTTTTATTAAAAATAATACAAGTGACAGGATAAAAGAGCATTGTCCCACAGCAAAAGCTGTATATTATTAGGAAAAAACAAACTGGCTTCCATTGTTCAGCAATCACAACCACTAGAATGGATACACCCCCCAGGGTGTACTTTCTAGTCAATCAAATAGCTGATATGATCATAAAAGTCTGGGACACGTTTTTGTGACATTGTGGAAAAGATCCCTCTAAATTAATAATTCCATTTAAAATTAAAGATTTAAAATGGGTAGCCAGACATTGTTCTCAATTTCTGGGGACCCTGGGCACCCACTTTGTGGAGTCCCAGTTAGTACAACCACATCAACAACTACACTGGAGAGTCCCTTAGTCTTTGCTTCTAGGCCCCTGCCCCAAGCATTCACTGTTTGCTCAGATGGCAGGAAAAACGGGGCTGCCTTTGTAGTTTTCCTTGCAGATAGGACCAAGACAAAATTTACCAAAATTCTTCCTTGTGGGAGATCTGCTCAATATAAGTAAATGATTGCTGTAAAAGTGCCATACAAGAGTTCCCAGAACCCTGTATCCTCTATTCAGACAGCTCTTATGTGGTGAACCTACTGCCACATCTACCCTATGCCTATATCAGATTGGATGATAATCCTATTTCTGCCTTGATATAACTCAGATCACTCTTAGAGGTAGAACAAACCCCATGTGTATTCAGCATCTCAGAGGACACCAAACCTCTCTGGCCTCATTTCCCAAGGGAATGCTGCTGCACATGCTATAGCTTTAGGGGCCTGTATCATAGAGTTCTCATCTCTTCCCATACAAAATGCTACCCAAATGCATGACTTAACTCATGTCAACTGGAGAGGACTCAAATACTCATACCCTTAGATCCCCACAACAGAATTAAAGAGAATTTTTTGTACATATAAGACTTGCCAACAGTTTCTCCACACACTCCCCCTTTACAAGTACTGGGGTGTGAACCCAAGAGGATTGGGACCCAATATCATCTGGCAAACAGATGTAACACATTACTCTCTGTTTCAGAAATTAAAATATGTTTGTGACCATAAACACATATTCTAAGACATGTTAGGCTACTGCCCACTCAGGAGAAAAGGCAACCCTTGCCAAAAGCCATTTCTTACAATATTTTGCTATGATAGGACTACCTCAACAGGTCAAGACTGACAACAGCACCTGTTTTATAAGTAAAACATTAAATAATTCTTCCAGAGATGGAATATATCCAATACCACTGGGATTCCATACAACCCTCAGGGTCAAGCAATTGTCAAAAGATATCACCAGTATCTCAAAGAGGCCCTTATGAAACTAAAAGGGGAGAAGTCTCCACCATCTACAACTGCAAAAGGTACTATCAATCTTTTAAATTATCAAAAATCAGATAAACAAAATAGATTCCAGAAACACCGGGGATCCCTACCATTGAGTCCCTGCCTAAAGGTTAGGTGGAAGGATCCTCTCACTAACCATCAGAGGGGCCCAGATTTGTTGTTGTCACAGGGCTGAGGATATGGATGTGGCTTTACAAACAGAGGGGAAATGCATATATGGCTACCCACTCTGAACTTAAAATTTCTCCCCTCTCCTCAGAACAATGGGGAAGACCAAGATGATCAATAAAAAAAGAAAGAAATTATGGGTGGACAACCTTTATATTCAAACACAAGAAAAGAAAAATCCCCACTGCCCAAGGGAGACTTACCCTTGAGGAAATTGTTGCCTCTTTATCTATTTCAGATAGCCCTCCTGGCAGTAATCATGTTAACTCTTCTCATGGGGATCGAGGTCCAGGCAGTAAGCCACCACCAACCACAGAAGGTGATGTGGATCTTATTGAGCACTGGCACTGGAGGGATCTTTAGGAGACATGCCCTCTTGCAGACATCCTTTGCTGTATGTCCAAGAAGCAACCAGATTGTGTCTGCTATTAGAAGCTGTGTGTGTGGGCTCTTGATTATTATTGTTCTTCCTGGGGATGTTAGCATACTGGGAATGGACATTGGATAAAATAACGTGGAGTTATAATCATCTTCAGAGTCTCCCAGTTACCCCTATCCTAGAACACCCTATATGGAAGATGCACTTGATTTTGATGTAACCCTCTGATATTAAGGTTCACAGATCAGGGGAAGAAAAGGGACCTATCCTGGTTATCTGGAAAAATATGGAGATTAAGGCTATACCCAAAGGGATCTGATTATTGCCTTATACTCATGCTTCAAATGGAGATACTTCTTGAGGACCCTTCTTGAATGCTTGGGCCTGTTTCCAAGCTAATGCTCATGGGGAACATGCCTTTATATACCTTACCATTACATACCTCGACCCCCACACCATCTACCCCTAATGTATTCTTTACCAAGCTGGCTAGAGATTTAGGTGGTTTAGAAGCCTCACCTTATTTTATGGAGACCATTAAGATGGCCATTATGGCTTTAAACCTTACCCACCCTGAAGCCACTGAAGCCTGTTGGCTTTTCTTACAGCAACTGCCTTCTACTTTGAAGCTTTTGGGGTAAATGGCTCTAATGAGATACTAGGTAAAGACGATATTTGTAGATGGGGAAACTGCAATATGGGAGAGATGTCGGGACTGACTATCTCCCTTAGGCAGGTGTTGAATGCAACTTGTGTCTCATACACCAGACACCCTTCTCTTATGCTCACTTGTGATGTGGCTATAGCTTCAATGGGTCTATAGCTTCATAGAGGGTGCCCAAAGATCATGGATATTTTTGGATCTGCCAAGAGAAAGGGGTTTCTCCTGGCCTGTCTGACCCACTAATGATTCAACACAATGATACTTGCTAGCTTGCATTAATTTTCCCTCACTTGCTTTATCACATGCAAGAATTCCTGGCCCAAAGGCATGAGAGAGACCCTAATGGACCTGGCCATCACCACATTGATGGGGCTAGTGGTGGCTGGTGTAGTGTCTGGCCTCTTATTGGCCACGCCCACTCCCAGCTTCCAGCCTCTGACCCTAACTCTCTGCCTCTCTTCCTCTTCCGCTCTCACGGGAGCAGCAGCTGCTTCTCTCCCCTCTCCCCCCCTCCCTCTATCTCCCTGTCTCTCTCTGTCTCTCTTTCCATCACCCATCTAATAAATGTTTAACTCTGCATAGTGCGCCTACCCAGCTCTCTTTGGTCCGTCCGTACCGCCACACAGCCCATATGGGGACCCGGAGACTAGCCGCGTGGCCGCCCGCCCGCCACAGAGACCGCGTGGTCTGGGGACCTGCAGCAAGCTGCAGCAAGCTGCTGGGTCACCCCTTCTTTTAAAAAAACACAACATTGGTGCCACACAAGACTCGGGGAATCGCAACCAAAGATTTTTGGATTTTTTCTACAACGAGCTGACCCACGTGCCACGTGTTCCACCACCGGCCTCTGATGGTGAGTTATTTCCATTCCAGCCGCCTTAACCGTTTCCTTGAACCCTAGGAGTTGTCCGGTTGAGCTCCCGGCAACCCCCTACAGTTCTTGGAGACACAGGGGCTGCCCCCAACCATTCACCTGACCTGTGGATTGTTTTCCTCAGCTTTGATTGTGTTTGGAATGGTCCAGGACCATTCTACCCTGCAGCAGGTCTCAGATCTTTTTCTCTTTTTTCCACTTCTTTTCTTTTTTTTTCCTCGTAAAAGGCTGCTCGGAGCAGCCTCTGGCCTCTCTGGAGGTCTTACCTTCCCACCCACGGTCTTTGGCCTGAGGGGACGCCCTCCCATGGGTCTTGGAAGGTCGCAGCGGATTCACACCCCATCCACAGTGGAGGGACGCCTCACTGTACACGCTTAGTGGTGTTTTGCGGGTTTACACAATTTCTGCTGTGGGTAGCAGCCATCCATGTCTGTCTAAGATTCCTGCCGGTTGTTTTTTTAAATTCCAGCCGTGGCACGGTGCGGTCTTTCCGTTTCCAACTTTTTGCTACCCCCGCGCTCGCCCAGAGCTCGCCCTCCGCGGCTTTTGGCAAGGCGGCAGGAGCCAGTCCGCGGCTTTTTAAATTCCAGCTGTGGCATGGTGCAGTTTTTCCAGTTCCAACCTTTTGTTGCGGTTTGTGCCAGGGCAGCTCAGCCACAGGCGGATTACACCTCTAGGTCTCTCTTATTAAGCTAAAAATCCCTGCATCTCAAAATTGTAACTTTTCCATACAACATGTGACCACGCTATTTTCTCTGGGGTTGGGGTCAGGTGACTTCGTCTCCATCTTGGCTGAGAGCCAGGTCCGGTGACCGAGTTCCACCATCTTTACTGAGGTATTCCCTGCCTGGTTCTCCAGTGTTACCACTGAGCTAGGTCAAATGACCAAGTTCTCCCATCTCTTCTGAAGTATACCCTGCCTTGTCCCCCGGTTTACTTATGTTTTTGTCTCTAAATTCCTCTTGACTCTGTTGCATTGTGTTTTATACAATAACATGCCTTTTGGTAGGGCCCACCAAAAGGCATCCACTTCATCCAATTCCTGTTCACTCTCTCTGTGTGTGATCATACATGTAACTTAAATGCACCTATACTTAATGTTA